>VXBZ01000698.1:899518-935479 GCA_013399135.1 Heliornis fulica | reverse complement strand
TCCATGGTGGGCTCCTGCCCGACCCAGGCACCTCTCCATGGGCTACAAGTGGGGTCTCTTCGTCATCCATGGGCTGTGGGGGGACACCCTGTTCACCGTGGTATTTTCCACAGGCCGCAGGGAATCTTCCCTCAGTGCCTCCTCCTCCCCGCTTCATTGACCTTGGTGTCTGCAAAGTTTCTTACATCTTCTTACTCCCTTCTCTGGTGGAAAAATGTGGCTGTTTGCATTTTTCTCTCTCTAAAATGTGATTCCCAGAGGCCTGTAACCAGCACAGATTGGCCCAGCCAGCCTTGTCTGTAACAGGTTTGGGAGTTTGACCTTAAGAGCCCGTCTGGGATTTACTTTGCTGGATGGCTAAGAAGCTTCTGGCTGCTTCTTATAAAAGCCACATTGCAAACCCACCACAGAAGGACATACATATGCCTGAGTAGTTGAAGGAGCCAATCTTTATTTTATCCAGATAAATGACTTAGTAGTGCATATAAGGCAGTGGTAGACTCAATGTTAATTTGTTTAGGCTGAAAGCCTTCACTGATTTACCTCACTGAGGATCTAGTGCTTCATCACAGACTGTACCTGTTAGGCAGTATCTGCTACTGTAACTCAGAAACCATTCTGGTTTTTACTAACTCCAAAAAGTGTTGCAATGTTTTTACAGAGGTTGTGGGTTTTTATCAGTCAGCATTATTACAGCGCTGCTGTAATGAAACAGCTATACAAAAGTGCAGTGAATCTCACTTTCTTTTCAGCTCAGTGATTTAAAGAAGCTTTCACACATGGATTTGTGCATGAATCAGTTTACTACCATCCCTTCAGCTCTTCTCAACATGCCAAATCTAGAATGGTTGGATATGGGAGGAAATAAACTCCAAGAACTTCCTGATGCAATTGACAGGTAAATGAATTTCAAAGCTCACATCTTAATCTCAATTCCACGGTATTGAAATTCTCATTATTAAATCCTACTTCAAAAGATTATTTTACTGTTAACTTCACTGTAAATTTAAGATTTATCATCCCTAATGAGGTATTTTGGATGACCTGGAATAATCCAATCAGTGAACAATAAATTCAGTATCAAGTTACATAATTTTTTGCAATAGAGGCTAGGTGATTATCTGAGATATGGGGCTTTCTTTGAAAAGTATTGTATTCAGAATGCGAGTCATTTATGTATCTGTAAAAATAAATTACTTTAGATTAATGATCGATAACATTTTCTAAATCTTGATTGTGCAAATGCCTGTCTTACAGTATGGGAAATCTCCATACTTTGTGGCTCCAGAGGAATGAGATCACCTCTTTGCCAGAAACCATTGGTAACATGAAAAATCTTAGTACTCTTGTTCTTAGCAACAACAAACTTACAGATATTCCAGCTTGTATGAAGGACATGACAAATCTGAGGTAAGAAAAAGCAACAGAAATACCAGTAAAAATGCTAGAAATTAAGTTTTAAAGTTTCCATTGATTTGTGTATCATGGAGTGATGCTAAGGAAGTGGCGCAAAAAAAGCATGTCTGTAGTTGTACAGTTAGACACAATACCATATAAATCAGCATAATTACCCAGACTCAGCAGCTGAGGATCTGGTCAAGAAAGGTTTGTGTAGCACAACTCATTTAAAGTAGTATGCTATGATAGTTATGGTCTCATATAAAAAAGGAGACTAATGTTTGGTTTGGGTTTTTTTTTTGTTTTTTTAACATTTCTGAATGGTACAAATACCCCCTTTTAATTGGTCTTTTATATCTTGGCTCTCTAAAGCCAAGAGCTAGGAGGAAAAATGTGACAAGCATAAAAATGACATAAAGTAGGACTTTGACCCTGAGAATTTGGGCGTTCAGAATTAAACAAAAAGGTTTTCTTGTAAGACTATGTATAAAACTCTCAGGTACTTGATCTGAGAAATACAAATGAATGAATGTATATTTTTAATTGGTAAAATTGGAAATACTATTTTGTATACTGTGTCAGAAGGTTTCCTGTAGTTTGCATTTTTATTTTAAATTAAGAAAAAGAATGTTGGCTTAGCAGGGGGCTTAATATAAGACTTACTTCTTTTTGCTCAAAATACTGTTTGAGGCATCTTAATTCAGTTTTAAAAGAGCTGCTCTCCCTGGACAAAACATATTGCAAGAGTAACCTTTTCTGGTGAACCATCAGATTTGTCAACTTTAGAGACAACCCACTGGAGTTAGAGGTAACACTCCCTCCATGTGAGAATGCAGAAGAGGAGGAGCAACAAGAAATGTATGGCATTGAATTTATGCACATTTATATCCAGGAGTCACTCAAGAAAACAGGTACTGGTTTTTTTATTAATTATAAGGGAAGGATACACTAGATGAAAGAAGACTAAAATATGTATAGAAAGGAACCATGCCTCTTAATAAATGAGTAACATTTTTCAAAAACCTGTAAGAAGATTTTTACTGAGGGCAGAAGCACTTCTGTCAGGAGGTTTTCACATGAACATGTTCCAGGATCTTACTGGAATACATGTGCCTGAATTACCTACATCCTGGATAACTGGAAGTTGAGGACTGTCTCTTGTATTTGCAATTTAACCAGCATTTACATACTGTGGGTCTTCTGGCACTGTTTGTCTCAAGAAACTCAACTTCCCTATTTTTGGTAGTCTGTGTCTGGACAACATCCAAAGAAGGATGTAAGGGAGAGATGCCTGTGTTCCAACGTACAGCATTTTTTTAGCAGTTAAGTATTAACCACCTCCAACTTGCTTTACCTGACAGAAAATCCAGTCACCTGAACAAAACACCCCACAATTTCATCACATTTCTAAATGATGGTGACAAAATATGTTGGTAGGCGTAGCAAAGGTAGCAAAGGTAATGACTCAAAGTTTGTAGTAAGAGACAAAAATAAGCACCTTTGAACAGATGTGCAGGTGCCAGCTGCAGAGACAATTTCATTCATCTCAGATATAAAATGTTCTCTCTGATCTTCCTTATATATATATATATATATCACAAAGGCTCAAAATTCTTGATTTAGAATGCAAAGGCAGCCTTTTTTCTTACCAGTATTTCATCAATGAATAATCATATTACCAAAAAAATCTATCAAGATTACAATTAACTTTTCTTGTTTAACAGATTCCCATTACAGCATGGGCTGATCAAAGTACCCAGGCCTACTTCCATAAACTAAGAGAAAATATAAAGCTATTCTGAACTTCAGAGTCAAAATAAAGTACGTTAATTTTTCTTATTTGAACCCACTGTCTTTCAGGAAATCTGGAAAGTTGTACTTCCGCTCCTTCTCCTATCATAAATGCTAATGAAGAAAGAATGTAATGGTGAATGGAAGAAAATACCTTACAAAGAGGCATACAACAGGTTTCAAATATTCTAAAGGATTTTATTTTTCCACTGATGGAGGACTGTTTTGCATTATTTGCAATTCCCAATACAACTGGAAATTCTAAGACCTTTTTCTGTGTACAGGAAAGACAGAAACAGTGTTTTTGTAGACAATGAATCAGCTTTGTAAAAACTCCAGATACATCTCCTGTCATTTAGTTGGCTCTGGTATCAAAGATGGACTTGGGACAGCTGTCAATAGGACATTCTCCAAGGACACAGCAGACTCTGTATAATACCGTAGTGCAGCCTTGTATCCCTGTTGTTGTAAATACTCAATTCGTCCATGATCAATCAGCCGTTTACAGAGGTAACCTATCTCCTTTCGTTCTTCAACAGTAAGTATCATACTTTCATGAAAAGGAAGAGCAAACATCATGTCAGAATAATAGCTTTGATAATTAACATTAGTAGTTAAGTTTAGATAAAAATCACTGTTGAAATCACTCTAAGTTCATTGCAATTTAAGCAAACATGACTGTTTACATATTTTGAAACATATCTATGAAAGTTGTATTTTAAAAGTGGCAGATTTCTACAAATTCAGTAATTAGAAAGTTTGATAAATTAATCATTTTGAGGACCCCAGACAGTGTCATATACCACAATACAAAATTTTACTTTTGTGCAGGAGACCTTTTGCTAGAAAAAAATTACATACCCTTGCATAGCATCAGAACTACTCTCTGTCTTGCTGGAAGTTTGCTCATGTTCTTCTGTGTCGTTGCTTTCATCCTCATGCGTAGAGACTGTGATTGTTGTTTCTCGCATGCCACAAGTGGCCCAGCTACTCATCCTCTGAAAATAATTAAATTCTACTGGTCCAAGTCCTACTGATTTAAAGAACTCTCTGCCTACATAATGGGTCCAGTCGCACTTGTGATGGCAGCACAGCGCAATAACAATTCCAGCTACAGGCTTACAGTTGTCTTTGGTGCTTTCAGTATCAGTAGAATTGTTGGAAGCCATCTCTGTCTTATCAGTCCTGGAGCGTTTTGGTGCAGGTTCTTTGTTTTCTCCATCACAGCAAGTTGTGTAACTTTTAACCAAGCATCTCAAAGCAAGATCTGTTGGGGGGGGTGGGGGGAGGTGGAAAAAGAAGAGAGACACAACCCCCACCCCAAAACAGTGAACAGCATGCCATTATTTATCCAGGCTGCATCATGGGTGGGAGTGTACACTTTTTTCTTTCATTTCTTGGAATACATATTAGGGCACCAATACAAATTTAGAAAGAAAAATATTTTAGAGTAGAGGTGTCAGTGTTTAAAAAAAAAACAACGCACAAAACCCCCAACTTTCAACAGTTTATACTTACATGACTCATGCCCCCATAGACTGTTCTATTCTACAGAAAGCAAGAAAAGTTTTACATCTGTCTAAAGTTGCCTTGCATCTATTATCCTTTTACTATTCCACTGAAGTCAATAGATATTTCAGAAATAATTGCTAATTTCACCAAAAAAAAGGTTAGAGGGCAAGAAAAACTTAAAAGTACAGTCTGGGAGATCAGTCCACTACTTTCTGTAGTTAAAACATGTATAATTCATACCTGTTGCAGCACCACACAAATGCTTCCCAATTCCTACCACTGGTAGTTTTTTCTTCTCCAAAACAGGCACCTTCTCTGGAGGGAAAGGAAATAAAGAAAACAATCCTCAGCAACGCCAGAACCTCTCTTTATACTTGGGGCAATATTTTTCTGGATAACATAATTTCATTACACTTTAAAAAAAGAACTGTTTCCTTCTACTAAGAAGACAGATATCTGTACATACAGCTGTAACACAGTAAAATGAAAGTTTCGTAAAAGAATAAGGTGCTGTGGATGAGAAGCATATTTTTCTTAAAAAAATCAGTCTTGTCCAAAGGCAAAGAATGTATTGTAAATGCTGTTATAAAGCAACACTACTTTGTTACTGTGCAGCAATGCTTCTGTATAGCAGTAAAATATATAGAAAATACTGGATGTATTTTCCCGAAGAGAATTATCAGTGGGCCAGAGATTTGCTCCAGATAAATAGCAACAAATACTTTCATTAAAATTAAGTATTAAAAATACAGGATTTTGTATTTATACTGTGATAGCTACATTTGTCTACTTAACCACTGCAGCCTTTCTATACTGCCTACAAAATGTAAAGGTGACATAATGCATCTCCTGTTGACATGTGTTCTCACAAATTCCACAGTAGTGATACACAGAGCATATCCAGGACACGCATAGCTTGCTTCATTCTACACACCTAAAACAAACAAGGCAAAAGCGTTTAGTCCTGCTCAAAACAGTTTTGTTTTGGTAGCTCTCACCTATAATGATATCCTGTAAGAATATAAAAAGCAAAAAATGTTAAATCCCTACATAATAGATATATTTTGAGTCATGTCAAAGCAACCACTGAGAATAATCTTCAAAACCAAGGACATTTAAGCATACTACCTACATTTTGACTTGAAAAATTCAAAAATCTAAAATTAAGCCTGTAATTCACAATTACGCAAGCCAAGAAGAAACTTACTTAAACATAAGTGTTGAATATCAACTTGAAGCCTCTCAAATGCAGAATCTCTCCTTCGATGTTTTCCATCCACCTGTGTAAATAGAACAAGATCATTAAGGACTGGCTACCAATACTTATAGTTATTAATAATTACAGGTATTAAAGCCAGACTTTTTTTTTCTTGTCTAATCAACATCTATCTGCACATTTCCAATATTAGACACCATAATTTTTTTCTAATAAATTTGCTATCAGAAAACTGGAATGTAGGTAATCACGCTTCCAAATCCTTTAATATTTCAGAGGTTTCTATGTTAGTTTTGAAGATAAAAACCAAAATCTTAAAAGCTTCAATAACAGCAGTTTAAAAATTACACTATGCTAATATGGCAATATCCTTTCTTACCTTGAATCTTGTTGTTGCCCTTTCCACGAGCAAAAACTGAACATCTTCAACAGTCTGTAAGGCAACATCAACCCAATGAGACAGCTTTCCTCGTCCAGCTCCAAACTCAACAAAACATCTTCCTGAACCAAGGAGACGTAATTTTTCCATGTTACCTAAAATAGAAGCCTGCAAACATCCAAAGATTATTTCTGAACCAAGTAAATACATACACTATCTACTTTAATCAAGTCTTCCCTTCCATGAGGGGATTAGGGAAATGATCTTGGGTGTACAGAGAAAAAGGATTATGAGTTCTGGCTAGTCAGCATCAGGACGCTCTTCTTTCACTCCTCACACAACTCCACCCAGAAGTTTTTGGGATAGATTTTTGGGATCAGGTACACGTTATAATACTGTTCTTTGCTGAGTCTCAAAGCAGTCATCCATAATATGGGTACTGCACTAGATTTTCCGTGAACAGTGCCTGCATAGCCATCTCTCCGCTGCAGTTATACATTTTGGTAATACATAGGAAAGTTGAACACAGGAAGAATGTACAGAAAAAAAAAAAAGCATTTCTCACACTTTATTTTTTCTTCCCAAAACTTTGTATCTTGCTATAGTATGTAATCTTATCTCTCTAAAAATTCTTGCTGTTCAATGTATGTTAAAAAGACAGATGCTACACTCAAGACTTCCCAATTCTTTTTATGCATCTGTTACTCAAGCAGGAAATCTAGGACCAGCTAGTACAGAAAAAATAAAAATTTCTTTTTTTCTTAGCAAACTGCCCTGTTTTTTATCTTTTGTAGCTCAGATTTATTATAAGCTAGTATCTAATAAGTAACAATTCAGACCACCACCATACAATTTGTAATTTATTTCAGTATCCTAATGAACTTTTGTTACTAACACTTAACAAAGCAGCCATTCCAAGGTTATATATAAGCTGCTGTTTGAAGTACATAGTCATAGAGCCTGTCATATTTCCTCTGTATGAAGTGACTAGCACTATGCATGCATAGTCACTTGGATTTACACCAGCAGAATTCCATATGTTTAAAAACATCCATAGCTATTAGTAAAACCATGACTGTACCTGTTGTTTCAAGTGTTTGAAAGCAGATTCCCCATTATTTGGGTCATTTAAGGCTTCTTGTAAAGCCTGGTGGGACAGTATTTCTTCCTGAAGGTGGAAATCCAGGCCTACATGCAAAACCAACCTTTTAGGTGCAAGTTTTCAGTTTCAAGAGTTTCTTGTTTTGTCATACATATTACAATAATCAGATACAAGCTCAATTTGTAACATTAAGAGAGTAGTCTGTTGGGGCCATAAACCTATCATGTTCATAGCAGAGCTGTATTGTCATCTGTAGTGGTATATGAGGAGTGGGAAACAAACAAAAAAAACCCCAACCCCAAAAACAAACTAAAAACCCCAACCACAAAAGGAAGGGAAATCAGCTATACGAACAACAATCTAGTTTATTATTCTGAGCAAAATTTAGCTATTGGTGAATTGGGTACCTCTTGATGATAATCACTTTGTGCAATGTATTTAGAGACAAACATCTCACATTTTCAGATATCTAACAATCAAAGGAAACATTTAGCCAATTCAATATAATACTTATTTTCAGTATTAACTAAGCTCACCATTACAGGCTTTTTTCAACTTGATAATTAAGCTCTCCAACTCTTCTTTGGACAGAGATGAGATAGGTACCTTTTTAAGGATAAAAAAAAATTGCCACCCATAAATATAAATCCTTTTTACTAATGCTAGTTCTTTAGTCATACAGTGAATTGCTACATGTTGTGGAGGGACTGAGCTTTAGAACAAATAACTGTACTCACTTGTTTTTCTGGTACTTCTGCTACATCTTTGAAACCTGCATTAATATCTTGAACAAAATAGACCTTTAAAATAATCAAAAGAAATATGATTCTGTTAATTACCAGGAAGTAAAAAAGCTAAACTTTTCAGTGTTTTTATCCTAATGTGTACAGCAATATAAATCCACTGCAAAAGATTATTTTGCAAGTATTTTTTTCTCTATATATTCTCAAATATTTTTCTTCAGTCTGATCCCGATTCCCCCAGAGCAGAAAGGGCTGTTCTGACACCTTTAGATAAGATGTTCGTAAGAGGTAAGCTGAAAATGCTTACTAGACACCATTTAAAGATTTCCCAGGTAATACTAAAGATGGGATACTGCTATAGCAAAAAAAAGCAGACAATAAAAGAGCCATCTTCTGTCTTCTTGGAACACTGTTGAGACACACATCCTATTCCTTCCCTCAGCAGTGGTTGCAGTGTCAGCCCAGCTGTCCGTAATAGCTGGAGTGAAGCAGGCAGTTGGCTAGGGTAGCACACCATCAGAGATAGACATGGAAACACTGAGAGCCTCCCAAGCTAGTTTTGCCTTCCAAGGACAACCTCTCACCAAGCCTCTAAAATGAATGGCACTGCAAGACACTGCTCTTAGTGAATGTCTCTGAGAAAAGCAAATCCAGCAGTTTCATTTGTAACTGAGAGCTGAAGAGCTGTACCGAACTACAATGAGATAAGACATAGATGAGGAAAGTGGAACGTGAGCTCCATTTCCACAAGCACTTTTTCAGCTTCCACACTGTCCTTACTGTCTGTCCTGCTTGCTGAGACTGCTGTCCTACAGCTCACAGGTGCTGTTGGCACAGTAAATTCTCTGCAGAGCTGTAACGTTTAGGGTCTTAAATCTGAGCAGAAGTAGTGCTGAATTTACTCTGCACTTACTGGCTTTGGCTTCTCTCTTGAATTACATTTTTTTAAATGTTTTTGTAGTTGGTCTTCATATACAGTGCTAAAATCCAAATGGAAAGAAAAGTAAGTAACTGCATTTATCATGTGAACTGTGACAAAGAACAGGTAAGGTATTTACATATACTTACTGTTTGGGATCAAGAGGGCATGGAATTCTTTTTCTGTCGTTTTCTTCCTAGTTATAAAAATTACATTTTAGACAACACTGCAGCATGCATTCAGTGTTCCTGTTAGAGAAAAGCTGTTGAGGGACACCTGAGCTTCATAAAACACCTATTCTGAGGTGGGTGGGTTAACCAGAATGGAGAAGCTATATTCAAACGGATCCCAAAAGAATAAACCGATAACGTAAAGGCAGGGATACACCCAGGCTGCACAGATGCCTTAGCATCTGTGCAGCNNNCTGGGTGCAGATGGGGTGCAACCTAGAATCCCATCTACCCCCACCGGAAAGCGAGATCTGCTGCTCGGCCCGGTACCTCCTGCTGCCCATGCTCTCCACAAAAGCGCCTCCCAGCCGCCGGAATCATCCTGCAGAAGCGCTTCTTCCTCTCCACGAAATAGGCACACCGACCTGGGACCGGAGAGCTACGGCCCGGTCCCTGCCGCGCCGCCGCCATTGCTATCCCAGCAACCCCTGCGGTCGCTGACTGGGTTCCATGTTGAGACCCCTCCTCCGCGGGAGCACGGCGGCAAACTCGAAGCGCAAGATGGCGGCGCAGAGTATGTTCAACCGCTCGGTGTGTGTGCAAGTGAGGTGCCAGGGCTGCGAGGAGAGGTGAGGGACCGACTCAGGTTCTTTTCCAGCCTGCATGGAACCTTTGTTGCATCCTTTAGGAGCAGGACTGCCGAGCGACGGGCTTCTTTCCTCTTCTTTTCACACCTTGTGCCCTAATAGCTGCTGGGTGAGGCTCCGCGCGCGTTGCGGGCGGCGAGCTCAGAAGCCTCGGGCTTGCTTTGAGGCCGCTCGTGGCGGGGTTCTCTGGGTTAGAGGGAAGGGGACTTGGTCGCCGCAAGGCTGGAGGGAGGCAGTGAGGGCTGGGGCGGTTGCTATGGGTGCCTTGCCGGGGAGAGGGGCGGAGGCACTCCTTAGGGGTACGGGGCTAAGCGCGGCCCCCCGGTGGGCGACACGACGGCCGGGACTCCTGCCTCAGCCCCACACAGGCCCGGGGCTGCGCCGCAGGTCGGGCTGGCCGCGCCAGTGTTTGCGCGTCTCCCAGGCCGCAGCGGTTGCTCCGCGAGCAGGCCCGCCTCCCCTTCCTCCTCCTGTGTTCCCTCGCCGTCTGAAGCCGGCCGTGCCGCGGCCCCCGGCAGCGTTCGAGCTCCGTCGGTACCCCTCCTGAGGCATGGGCGAGCCCGAACGTCCGTCCCGGTGGGTTTGTGCCGAGGACTAAGTCTATTTGGGCGCAGCCGTGTGTGCGCGGCCCATCCCTGGTGTTTGGGAAAGCCCAGGAACGTGTCGTCTGGAGCGTCTGCTCAAACCACCGTGAGTGAGTGACATAGGGCCGGCCCGGGTCAGACGGTGTGTGCGGGCCTTGAGACTGCTCTGGCTTGGCTGCCTCGGTAGGCTCAGAACGGCTGATGGCTCTATCTGGGTGCGTTCTGCAAGTAACACGAATAACTTCTGGGATTGCTCAACAAGAAGCAAATGAGGACAAGGTAGCACTGTATAAATTATTGCCAACAGTTTCAGCAATTGTCAGTAAATTTCAGCAGGTTTTTCTGGAGGTTCTAGTTTCTGGACCAAGTTTCTAAACTTCTGCCCTAAAGTTGGGTGGACAACAAGCACCAAAACCTGAGCTGACCGAGGAGCTGTAGCTGTAATTGAAACTATGGGGCTTTCAGATCTCTTGCCAGTAGGCATCAGTGGGAGCTTTCTTAATATTTCCACCTAAACATGTTTTAAAACTGTGATCTACTTCCTGCAATGTGGCTAGAGACAGGTGTTATTTGGAGAATGATTTCTTAATTACTTGTTACTAAGTTTTGTCTTTTTGTATGCAGGAGATTAAATGTTCGAGTGAATATTGAGCTACTGTCAATTTCTAATCCTATTCATAAAAAGGTTTGTGGAATAGTTTGTGTCATTAATTAGATTTTTATCTGAATTTCATTGCATGAGAGGAAAAATAAGCAAAGAAAAAGCAGAATAGGATGCTAGTATGCTTGTCACTTGACCTTATTTTTTTAAATGTAATTTCTTGACTTTTGTTGATTTAGTGTGGTAATTTTTTTTTCCTATCCTTTCTAGTCCTGTCTTAGTTTGACTGGTCATGAGTTTGTAAATTTACAAATTAAGTTCCCTCAGAGGAATCTGCATTACAGCTTAAGCTCAGTCTTGCTTTAAATATACTTGACATTTAAGAATGCAGAGCAGCAGTTTGCTTTGCGAAGCCCTCAACTAGCAAAGCCAACTTGTACAGGAATGTAACATTCTGGTTTTTATTGATGTGTATTAGTCTTTGAATATTTTTAATTTATCCAGTAGGACTTAGAAGGTTGTACTAAATTTACAATAATAAGAATCCTCTTTCTTAGGAAAAATAGCAATGAGATTAGTACTGGAGGTTTTAAATATTTTTTTTCTTTGTTGCATGTCTTCTCATCTGTCACTTAAACTGTATGTCCACATACTGTGACATTGAGATTGGTCATTAATTGGCTAAAATCTTACTGAGAAAAGACTTGCTTGTAAAAGAGTATGGCATCTTTTTGTAAGATTCTGATGTGACAATGATGATATGAAGTGTGAAGAAGCAGTTACAAACTGCTTAAGAAGTTGCAGCCTGTGTTAGTTGGAGCCTGGAAATCCAGCTGTGTATATCAGTGAGCGATCACGCCAAAAAAAGTAATTTCAAACGCTTGGATCAGTTAATGAGGCATCAAACCAAGCAGGCATTCTTATCCTACTGAACAACCCACCCTAGTTGGTTTGGGGTAGCATTAGTTTTGACAAAACCTGGCTGCACAGGTATGTCCCTAGCTTATTTATACATTGCCAAGTGAGAGTTTTGTGTTACTGGTATCTGAATTATTGAAATTAGTTTCAGTTTTTATGTATAAGTGCCATGGTCACACCAGAGATGCTGGGGGAGCTCTCAGGTTTCTCCTTCTTTTCTATCCTCTGCTGGGGAACATTACATTCCTCCAACAGGTTTGAGCTTTGTTATGGAGAACAGGTGCCTGGGCTTGATTAGCAGGTGTTTTGCATAAACCCAGCCTTGTAATGAAAGCCTAACAGAGAAGGCAGTTTTTCCAGAACACTCTGTAGCCCTCCAGAGAAGAAATGAGTTTAATACCTTAACAGTGTAATGCTGCAGTATTCCATATGAACTTACTTCAGCTGTATCCATTTTATGATTGCTTTGCAAAGCTCTGTATTCAAATGTCTAAACTCCTCGGAAAGTGGTTTATTAAACTTTTGGGAACATGCATGAAAAACTTCCAGTTATGGGAATGATGTGTGTGCAACCCATTACAGTGCCCTGCCAGTGCTGCTGTCTTTCATGATAGGCAAAAATGACAAGTAGTTTTCTTTTGTAAAATAAGGAAGCCATGTTGAATTTTGAAACCTTTGCCACTCAAAGATGAAAGTTTTTACTTTTTTTTTTTTTTGTGAGAAATAGTACTCCTGGTTTTCTCACTGTAATATTTAAGGTAGGGCTAAATGATCATGTTTTCCACCTGAATTAGTTGCCACAATTCTGTCATATTTTTGGTCAAACAATACAAGCATTAAGTATTTTTTGCAATAGTGATTTACAATGTTTAGATAATCTGACAGGGTGGATGGTCTACAGTATTTTAAATCATGTTTAATTATCTGTCTTTTCAGGATCTGGCTGTTCGATTGACTGATGACACTGATCCTTTTTTCCTTTATAACCTTGTCATATCTGAGGAAGATTTTCAAAGGTAAAAGAAATTATCATGTCTTGCCTGTGAAATGTTTCTAAACAGCAGTAAAGAGTGTCGGAGTATTTTTAGTGTAGACTGGTCTATCTCAGAGTTCAGGTTTTGGTGCTTTCTACCAGTGGACTTCTGTTGATATTTTGGTAATGTTTTCTTTGACCGGGTGGTCAGACAATACAGGAAAGTGGTTGGTTCCAGATTATACAGAGAACTAACAGAATCCTGGTCTTAAGTTCCCTGCATAGCTGCACTACCACAATTTATATTACTCTTGCATCTTTTGTTTATCATAGCTACTTCTTATAGGCAATTTAGTGTGTGTGTGTGAACTATTTCAGGAAACATTTGCGAGAGGAAAGTCTATTTGCATGGACATGGATTCACAGAGCCGAGCCTTTGTCTGAGGGGTTTCTTGCATGTGTTTTACTGCACTTGCTCAGAATTTGATCATTTAATTTGGCCACCAGGCATGGACAGTAGAGTTTTCAGCTTTTGTTTCTGGGGTTTTTTTTGGTTGGTTGTTCTTTTTTTTTCTTGGTAGCTTTTTCCTCTTTGGAGGGAGATATGATCAGTGTGTGGATCAGAAGGCAAAAGTGAAATAGTATTAATGTGCAGGAGGGTTTTGTTATACAGGTATGCCTTTGTGCTAAAGTGTTGGATGTTTGTCCCTGTCTTGGGGTTTATTGTGTCTATGGTGAATGTGTGCAATTAGGTAAAAAGAAGGCAGGTAAAGTCTTGATAATGATTGAGTCTCCCTTCGTGGTTCTTTGCTTCCAGTAACCACTGTTCTCTAAGGAAGATGTCTACGCAAAGGAGTGCGTTTGTTCTGGTACAGTAACTTTGTTTTCCTTGGTGCAGCCCATTGTCAGGAACTCAGGAAATAAAATAACCTCCTGTGATTATTGTCCAATGTGTGATCATGTTTCTTCTGTGTTCGGGACTGAAAATAACATACTAGTGAATTTTAATGATGTAATCAGAGTTAGTTCTTTGTACTAATGTAAATGACATATAGGAAATAAATTACACTCTGTATATTGTTGTTTTTTTTTTCTGATTTGTTTATGTAGTTTGAAGTCACAACAAGGTCTCCTGGTAGACTTCTCTGCTTTCCCACAAAAATTTATAGATCTGCTTCAGCAATGCATTCAGGAACAGAACAAAGATATCCCAAGGTGGGTAATGAGTGCTACAGTACTCTGTGTGTGTGTGTGTTGAGGTCTTAAAATACTTGTCAGCTACTCAGACAAAAAGAACAATTCAGCCTTCTGGATGCTTCAGGGTATCAGTCAGTGGATGTTGCAGTGAAATTGATGTCTATTAATAGTCTTTCCATCCGATTTGAAGCTGCTGAGTTTCACAAGCCAGCAGAAGTCAGGAGTTCAAGGCTGCAGCACTGCTGCATGTCTTGTTGTTGAGGTTTTTAACAGTTTAATGCTAGAGAGCTAATGTGAATTTGATGGACTGAGGTGTAAATTCTTCTGCTTCACAAGAGAAGGCAAAGTTATAAGGCATTCTGACAAGGGTTATTTTTCTGTTTCAGATGTTGAAGGGGAGCTGAGATCCACCATAGTGGCCTTTGTCATATGTTACTTTTTTGTGGGCACTGAGGAAACTCCTGCCCAGGGTACCAAGCTCTGTTCCAGTAGTTGGGCAGTTTCCTGAAGTATGCCTTGTGAATTTTACTAGGCTATAGGATACCTGGAAGTGAGGAGTCTGTTTACTTTGTAACCAAATTCAAAAGGCATTACTTGATTTTGGATTCCCAAATCTAAAGAGGGCTTCTGATAATTTTGCAAATGAACAAACTGATTAGTTTTGTACAATTCTTATTATAAGGTTGAGCATTTCATTTGATATTTCTAGTATTAACTACAACAAAGGGATAGAATTTAATAATCCTTCAAGAAACAGCTATGCAGCCTTTTATTGCACAAACAAAAGTGTATTTTACTTGAACATAACTTATAGGCTCTGTAGGTAGTTTCTGGAGAAGAAATATGCTAAAAGTTTGGTTGTTTCTGTTTTCCCTAGGTTTTTGCTGCAGTTAGTTTCTTCAGGATCTGTTCTAGATCACACACCTGTCTCTTTAAATGTAGTGGAGACCAACCCTTTTAAACATCTTACCCATCTCTCTCTAAAATTCCTACCAGGAAATGATGCAGAAATAAAGAAGTTTTTAGCCAGCTGTTTGAAATGCCTTAAGGTAAAATGTCATAGCTGTAATTAGGCTTTGGTGCTATGTATACTTCAGCACTTTTTCAGTTGATATGCCAAAAGTATGTATCAAACTGAACGTTCGGGTTGATTTTTTTTTTTTAAATATTAGTTCGTGTATGTCATGGCATGCAACTGTTTGGTGCATGTTCTGAAACAAATTGTTCCTGTCACTCTAGATATAAAAATGTATGTTCAACCAAGCTCTGTAGTTTAACTTTCACATTTATTAATTGCATCTTATGAAGTTTACTTAATAAAATGCTTTTTCTAGAAATGTAATGGGCACATGGTTGCTTAGGCAGGGCATGCTGATAAAATGGAAGTTAAATACTAGTCGTATTTTGGGAGCTAAGGATTTGACTTGTCAATTTGTCCATAGGAAGACAAAATAATGTTGGAAGAAAAGCTTAGAAAAACTGAAGAGGATCTTACCAGACAGCTGAGCTACACTCAGCAGGTAATGTAAATTTTTAACTTTCTTGTTGTCCCACTTTGCTCAGTGGGAAGTGTACCACCCTGTGGGGCGGCTGGTCAGGCACCGCCTAGCTGAGATAACTGACTCGGGCGTGAGGGACAAGTAGCAGCCTGCTGGAGCTCTTGGTAAGGGCGAGTGAAGCATGCTGCTGGAGGAGACCGTTTCGGTCTAGCAGAGCTAAACCGGGATTTGACTTTTTGTAGAGTTCTGCCTGTATGTGCACACACAAATTATGCACTAAATATGTGGTAGTGTGAAGATAAATGTACTCTAAGTGTTCTATGAGTGGTTGGAAATCCTTATCTTTGGAAAAATTGTGAAACCATCATAAATAAATCAGAAGTTTCGGACCTCATGTTACTCTACTATTTTTTGATTTTTGCAGTCAACCCAGCAAGGACTTTACATGTGTGTTTCAAGAGGATTGTTTGGGTGGAATGCTAAAATTATCAAGATGAATTTTTTACTATCATGAAACAGAAACATTCCATCAAAACTGATTATGGAGCTTTTTTTGGAATGGAATACTTGTCTCCCTCATCTTTGCAGTTCTAGTTGGAGATACTGGGATGTGTTTGCTGAATTGGAATGCAGAATTGCAAATTAAAAAGAGGAAAAGATGCTGCTAGTAACTCCCACACACCTAGAATACCTTGTGTTATGGGAATAAGGAACATGAGTTCCTTATTCCCATATATAAGAGTGTTTTCACTCTTAAATAGTGGTTGGAAGTGAAGATTATCTTATCCAGGGTGTCAGAAAGGTGATCTTTGATTCTCAGTGCCTTTCCTAGAATGAACAACTATTTTTGCATCTGGTGCTGAAGTTTAGACTGTTCTTAGTAATTCCATGTCCTTTTTAAGAAGTATCAGTATAGAATCATTCAGTATTGACTGAAATGACTAAACCTTTAAAGCTCTACCTGCTTTGTCAAACAGAGCTTGTCAGACAAGAGCCGAGAACTAGACAAACTGAAAAATGAATGGACATCGTACACTACAGCTCTAACAAACCAACACACGCAGGAGCTGACCAATGAAAAGGAAAGAGCTCTTCAGGTATGACAACAGAAAAGATTTAACACTTTCTTGTATGTGTAGAGCTTCTGGGCCAAATTTTCAGGTTCGTTGAGTAACTGCTTGGTTTCTTTGCTTCTAGGCACAAGCTCAGTACCAACAGCAGCATGAACAACAGAAAAAGGAATTTGAAAACTTGCATCAGAAAAGTATTCAACAGTTGCAGAACAGACTGTCAGAACTCGAGGTCATCAATAAAGATCTAACAGAAAGGAGATACAAAGGAGACTCCACAGTCAGGGAACTGAAAGCAAAGCTTTCTGGAGTAGAGGATGTACGGCTTATTTCCATAACCAAACTCACAATTTTTAGAGCTTTAATGCTGCCATCCTATGCATGCAACAAAATATAGCAGATTAAGTTTGTTCAGCTCCTCTTTACTGGACATCATGCTTACTATTTAGACAGATCTGCTGAAATTTCCATTACAGTTTAGAAAAATAACATGACATTCCTTCCCAACATTCTAGGAGTGTCAGAGAGCGAAGCAGGAGGTGCTGTCACTGCGTCGTGAGAACACTACTCTGGACGCTGAATGTCACGAGAAAGAGAAACTGATTAACCAGCTGCAGACACGTGTTGCTGTTCTGGAACAAGAGATCAAAGATAAAGATCAGCTTGTCGTCAGAACAAAAGAAGTATTAGATGCAATGCAGGAACAAAAGGTTTCTTCAAATATCATTTTCTCAAAAGCTTTGTAGAATCTTCTTAATTGTAGCCTCTCCTGCCATTCTTTATGAATACAGCAAGTAAGTTTTCAAATCTAGCTAGATATAAATTAGGGCATCAGAAGTACGCTGGAGTTTTACCTTTGGCAATGGTTGCTGCTGTTTAATATAGTACTGGAGCAAAGCTAATGGTGCATTTTGTAAATGAAAATGGATGAATGATCCTATGTAGTTTGAAAAGGAAGGGACTGAATTTCTTGCTGAGGCTTAGCTCTCAGAATCACTGAGATTGTACCTGAAGTTATAAGCCATGTCACTCACATACCTTTATAATAATACTTTCAATAATCTTTTAAAGGTGATATTAGAAGAGAGTACAGAGAAAAAACAAAGTCATATTGAAAAACTAGAGACAACAATCAAGTCGCTGTCAGCTGAACTTCTGAAGGTATGTCTGAAAAGATAATTAGCCTTATGAAATATCTTCCTTAATTTTAGGTGCTTGACGCTATCTAAATTTTAACAGGCTAATGAAATTATCAAGAAGTTGCAAGGAGATTTGAAAACTCTGATGAGTAAATTAAAATTGAAAAATACAGTAACAATTCAACAAGAAAAACTCTTGTCAGAAAAAGAAGAGAAGCTTCAGAAAGAGCAGAGAGAATTGCAGGAGATGGGACAATCTCTCCGAACCAAAGAGCAGGAGGTATTGTGATAGGTCAGCCCTCTGTCCTGTAAATCCTGGTGTATGTAGTGTGGTGGGGTTTGTGGGCTTTACCATATTTTTTACGGCAGTAACGTGTTTTTCTCACATAAAACTGATTTGCAAGAGCCATCCATCCATCCATATGGAAAGAAAACTAAAACTGGATTGTAAGTACAAAGCAATTCAGCAGCTCAGTCAGGATGCTCCAGAGGGTATATTCACGTGAAAGTTGAAGGAGGTGAGAAAGGAACAGTGTGAACTCTTTGCATTAAGTGTATTCCCCTGCTTTGTGTCCTGGCTTGAATTAATCAAGAAAATTAAGGCTGGAACGATGTCTTACTGTTACCTTGTTGAAACCTCGGCTAAAAGTAGGGGCCTTATTTTAGAAGAATTATCAGACTACTTTTATAAAAATTCTAGAATAACTTTATAGAGCCTTTTTGTTTATGTATATTTCACTCTTCAGTTTGTAATTAGCAGTAGTTCCTGCTGCTGTTGTAATTTTTGTGGGACTATTGCAGGTTTGCAAACTACAAGAACAGCTGGAGACTGCACTACAAAAGCTAGAGGAAAGCAAGCAGTTGCTGAAAACCAATGAAAATGGTGAGTGTGTGACATTCTCCCTCTAAAAATGCTGTAGTGCTCCAGTTGCTACTGAAAAGTGATGGAAGCAAGGATGTTCCTTTGCCTGTGCTCGACTTGTGAAGACCTGCAACGTCTAGAGAAGAGAAGCTGCTGGCTGTAGTGGGTACACAACAACCTGGAGCTGCAAACAGAGGCAACTCCTGGCTACTGGAGTGGTGTGTGTGGCTGAGGTTAACTGCAGAGGAAGGAACAGGGAGGGAACAGGGGAGACCTTCAGTGAGACTGGGACTTGAGTGGTGCTTGAGCCTGAGGAGAAACAGCCCGCAGAGCTGTCCCCCTCCCTGAGGAAGGGCTGCCCGCTGCGGTAAGAGCTAGGATGTGAGCTTGACCTTGGTTTGCTCTCTCCAGTAATCACGTGGCTAAACAAACAACTGAATGAAGTTCAGATGGTAAAGAAGCTGGAGCCTTCTGCTGGGACACAGGGCGGTGTGAGGACGGCTGCTTCACCTCACAGCATGGTAAGACACACCTCGAAGTCATGTGCTTATGACGGGGTAGTTATTTCCTGAGATGTAGGGTCTTAGGAGAAAGAAAAAATCCTTTCATATTCTTTGGGCAGCTGTGGGGTTTTGTTGGTTGTTGTTCTTTTTGTTCATTAAAAAGACACAACGTGAGCCCCTGGTGGGGGTTACTTGGTGCCTTGACTATTCTCACTTATTAAAGTGCACAAAATGATGCAAAACATGCTTAGAAAAAGATGAAGCACAGAGCAAAGAGGGGGAAAAAAGTTAACTAACTTATGCTAATTATCTATGTAAGTTGAAAAAGAAAGGGTACTATTCTGAATGTTATTAGTGATATTTAGAAACATGAAAGTAAGAGGTAAGCAATGTTACCTACCATCTTTGTTAAGTAGCAGAGCTCAGTGTCCTCCTCTTTGTGGTTGCCACATGTAAGATGTCTGTTGTCCCCTAGCGACGGAGTGGTGGCTTACGCAGCAGTGGAAAAGCACAGTCATTCAAAGAGGTCTCAGAGTTGCAGCTGGATGCATTTAATATATTAATCCGTTACAGAGTGTGTAGCTTATTATGAACTTACAATTATTTGGTAAGACTGATCAACTCCTCTAACTTCTTAGGAGCTTCACTTAATGTGACTCTTGGAAAAGGGACACTTCCTTCCCCTCAGGGAGACGTGCCTGAGCGGCAGCTTTGTAACTGTGCCTAGTTGTTCGCAGAGACTCAGAATTCCCACGTGACCGGTGGCTTCAAGAATGGTTTTTCGCATTTACAGATCTATTCCATTTCCCTTGCAGCCTGACCGCCCATCCTTCCCCGGCTCGGGGCTCGGCCACCCCTTTTCTCCTCTGTATGCCTTCCAGGGCTTCCCGGAAGCGGCACTCAACAAGAATGTCACTTCACAGTGTCCGGTACCCAAGGCAGGCACTCTTTTGTGTTTGATTATTTTATGCTGTCATATTCTTGGCCAAACTTAAAGGTTTCTCAACAGATGTAGATACTGACTGTAGGTCCCAGTCTTCTGCAACTCCCTGTCCTGATCACCACTATTAGTCACTAATAGCCAATGTTTGATTTTAAGCTGCTTATTCTTGCATGCCCAGCAGCACTGAAGTGCTGTGCAAGCTATAGAAACATTGCTCTTTGCATACACTTTCCAGGCACGACCTGCACAGGGAGTCATCACACCTGGAGTAGCTCTGACCTGCAACTCTCTTTTCTCCAGGTTCAGTTTAATATGCAGCTGTCTAAAATGACTAGATGTTCAGATGTTCAGACAGTGACTGCAACTGGTCATCCAGCAAATAAGGAGAAGTAAGTGTAATCTATTGTGTATTTACTGGTTTGGGTTTTTGAATTATCGGTTTTTACAAAGCCCTTTGTCTTCTGCGTATGCCTAGAACCAAGCTAGTTTTGTGATCTGCTTGTGGCAAACTTAATTGGTCACTAAATCAGTTAGTAGTAACAAACGAAGAGCCCAGCCCTGCTTCCAGGAGTGGGTCCTCAGGAACAAAAGTTCACTGTGTCTCCTGACCAGAGCGAAGGCTTTCAGGTGATGACCTGAAAATAACCTGTTACTGATGGCTTATCTTTATGAACATTTATGAAATTTTAAAGTTCAGAGGACTTCTATTTAAGATTTTTCTGAATTAGTTTGTACCCACAGTTGTTAATGCACAGCTAAGTAATTGCTTGGTTTAGTAATTAACATTTTTCTTTTTCTAGTGGTGACAGTTTGGGGCTGGAATCAAAGTATTTCAAGAAAAAAGATGACAGCATTCCTTTACGAGGGCTTAGTCAAAATACACTCAACTCAGGTAAGTGAGGAAATAGTAACATCTTGGTTTTTACTAAGAGGGTATGAAGAGCGATGGTTCCATGAACAATGCCTTGGTTCTGCTATTCTACAGAGTACCTGAAACCATACTTAACTACAACAGCTCAACCATCACCCAAAGCCACAGCAACACCAGCCTCGGCTTATTTTCCTGGATAGCAGACAGGCTTCCTGAAGTATGGGTGACTCCTTGAACCATTCAGGGGATTTCTGGACATCCTGCAGTATGGTATCACTAAAGTATCAGTGTGAACTGACATTGTTTTCTATGTTGGAATCTGTTTTCTTTGAGAGGTATCCTGATTGAGATGACTTTCAGGATGCTTGAGCCTGAAGGGAAGGGAAGGAAAAGCTTCAAGCAGCCTCAGCCTTAGTGGGAACCACACTGTAGTGAAGTCACTGGGGCATGGCTGCAAAATTTTCTCTTAGTCTATGGGAGACCCTATAGTCTTCCTCAAAACTTACTGCAGCACCCAGACCCCTGTGGTGTAGGAAGTGACGCGTGCAGCACTCTGATCTTTCTCTGTGACTGCCTTTTCTCTACTCCTTTTAGGGAAAGAAAATAACATGCTGGAGAACAAGGTGATGCTGTCAGGTTTAGTAACAGTCAGGATCTAAGCAAGCACGACTGCCTTAGCTCTAATCATAAACGCTTCCTTCAACTTGGAAGCGGATTATTTGCATTGCATATAGACTTACTATATTTACTATTAAAGATGCTAAATTATTTCGATGAAGGTATAAAATTTTAATTTAAAAATCTCTTGCCTAACTCCCCAACTAAGGACTGTGTAGTATTATGCTACTCTTTCATTTACACCTACTAAAACTTAATGAGAATGTGAATTTGGTCTCTTTCTCTTGACGTAAGCATAACTTCCAAGTTAATCTGTCGGTATGGCGTTCTTCAAGCCGCCACGCACAAGCCATTACACGGTGAGGTATTATTTCAACAGTTAAGTACCGAAAGTAGCATAACATCTAAAAGCTACTTTATCTGTACTAATACTTTACAACTGTAAGACTGTACAGACACTTAAGATACTCAAGTCTGAATGTGGGAATCACGCAAGAACTTTGTGTGCCATCCCAGTAAAGAACTGGCACGCAAGTATTTGTAACATAAAAAAAGTATTTTTTAATGATTTTACATGCTCTGGTTGTTAAATACTGTTAAGAGGTAAGACAGATCGTTTAAGTGCAGCCAGAGGGTTGTGTATTTGAAGTGGTCTGTTTTGCAGTGCAAAATGTGTATAGTTGTTTCTAAATCAGCACCACATTAATGTATATTCACTTGTTTTGTCATTTTTAAGTTTTCAATTGAAATATTAAATGTTTTTATCAAACCTACTGATCAACAATGTTTTATGGGTTAGAGACCTCAACCTCCCCTGTACTGACATCCCAAGCTGAGGAAATGCCACATCTGTACTGTACTGTCTTATTCACTGTTGTCTTCCCAGGCACACAGTGCTACCAGACCAGCACCATGATGCACCTACACTCCCGAGGTTGCAGCCAGACACACCTGAGGTCTGTGCTTACGTGCTACTCTTTCATTTACACCTACTACAACTTAATGAGAATGTGGATTTGGTCTCTCTTGAAGTAAATTTCACAGTCTATCAAAGAGCAGCACAGGGGAGACAGGTTCTGCAGTGTACCAAAGGCTGTTACTGACCTGAGTCCGGGAGCCTGTATCCATCCCAGTGCTCTTGTGTCCGATCCCAAAGAACAAGCAGCCAGCCCGTGCTGCTGGTCAAAGGGAGAGCAGCAGCATGCTCACGGGAGCACAGGGCTGGGCCTGCACTCTAGCCTCTTCCCGCCTACTGCAGCACCCAGTGCACTACAGCCCTTCAATTTAGGGCTTAAAAGAGACAGCAACAGTTATTTAAAAATTCATTAAAATATTCAACTTTATTAACAGCATATTTACATATTTTTTCCTGTTCTTGGTCAACTGTGGTGAATGTTCAAAGGTAAAAAAGCATTAAGCAATAACCACAAGATGAAAACATTTTAAACCTATACAATACTTTGTACACAAATTTATACAAAGGAACACTTAAATAATACAACTGGACACAAAAATATACACTTTTAGAGAAATTCACATCAGTAATTGTATAAAGCTCTCTTCTGTACTAAGGGTCCTGAAAATTTAGGACTAAAACATTAGCTCTGTAATGCAAAAGGGTTATTGTGACAGTCCTCAAAGGCCACTATATAGCACACGGACAAATTCAAGGCTATCAGCTTATAGTTCAGTCTGTGTATTCAAGTTTTGAGGTCCTTTATGATTATGCAAACATCAGAAATATAGTGGTATAATAAACGGTACTTGGGAAAGCAGAGTTTGAGAGCCAATATTAAAGTCTGTAGGCTCAAAACACCCACTCAATATTTAAACAAGTGTTTGATACTACCGTTTATTCAAAAATAGAAAGAGTAAATGCACTTACATAAAAATAACTGTTCAGCAAGCGTGCTCGTGTGATCTTTATATTAGTACAAACTTAAAAAAACCAACCTGCCATATGACATTTAAAATGATACCGACTCATCTTCTCCCTCTTTGAGTACATTTACATTAAGGCTTTGAATCATCTGACCCAAGATTTTACAACATTAAAATGAATGGGTCTGCGGGGGTGCCAGTCTGTCTCATTGAGACTCAGCATGACGAGAGTTAAAGCTCACCACCTTAAGGGAACAGGACACGTGCTCATGCCTGGAGCTCATCTGTTTTGTCTCTACCTAGAGTGTAAAGTTTAGTAGTAACAGTATGTCATGGCAAGAGACAAGTACGTAACATTTTTAAAAACAAATAGGTAATTCAGTGGCAACATCTTTGGAGAACCTTCCTTTTTAATTCCTACCGGTTTCGTGGAGAAAGCTGCTCTTAAGATTACCTCCAGAAATTACATTTGTGATGGAATTGGAATGTGTATCCCAAACTGCTGCTGAAAAAAGAGTCTAAGCAAGCTTCCTGGATTTCTGTCATACGTTTGTGTCTTGCAGTAAGGGTTCTTTAGCTTCACCAGGAGCTTGTGGGCTGTGGGGATGGCCGTGGCTGCCACAGTGCTTCTTCCAGTTGCTGGATCGAACATTTAGGTTTGTGTGTTCAGGAATAAACAAGGCAACAAGTAGTGCCAACAGCACAGAGCACGCTCCAAATAAAAACGGGGGTCCAGGAATAATAGAGTTCTGAAAACAACAACAGAAACCCCACAAGGTATTAGTGACCCTTTGAACACACGGTAACAGGCTACAGTTGTTAATTACACTCCTGTCTAGAGCAGGGGGAATGTTCTCTTCCTCTGTGACACAGTTTGGTGTTAACTCCCACACGGAGTCTTTTGGAAAACAGGGCACAGTGCTACATCCTAAGGCCGAGGAGAGAGCACAGGGATCATAGCAATGTCTGCCAGCATCCTTTTCTAGCACAGATTTCCTCAACAACTCACCAGCTATTGGGAACTAACACAATAGGGAGAGCTTGGTTAAAAGACTGAAGGGCAGCAAAACATGTGGAAGGGAAACACAACATCAGGGAGGCCAGGGAAGAGAGGTGCTGCAGTTAGATAGATAGCAGTCTGTCTAGCCATCTATTCTACCAGGCTCAGCAGCTGTACCTATGTGAAAGTTAGGCTAAGCCACACATCTACTTAAAGCCAACCAAACAGTTCTAGGCCCCGTCCCAAGAACCTCTTTCTTTCTCCATGCTTCCTGTACCCTTAGCAACAAGCATAACACAGCATCACACTCAGGAACTGGTGGGGCCACAATGTCAAGCCCTTGCTAGTTTCTTTTTTTGGAAGGACCAAGTAAAAGACCAATACCTGTTGTAAGTGGTACTGTGTGACTGCACTACCTCCTGATGGCGATTCAGGCATGGGGAGTTCGTTCAGTTCAACGTGAAATATATAGAATATAAAACCATACAGTGCTGGTCCCAAGCCATTACAGAGTCCTCGAATCCCTGTTATCATCCCTTGCACAACACCTGGGAAAAGTAACACACACCATTATCTATCTTGATACCTACAGCTACGATTAATGATCTGTAACAGATTAAGAACAGAGCAGTAGGATGTCATTTGCTTCACCTTCAAGCAGACAGAACTCACCCTGCTGGTCAGCATCAGCAGTCCGGGAAACCAGCGCACTTACAGCTGGGAAAGTAATACTGGACATGGCCGCGACAGCGCCTGCTGCCCACATCATCCTGCAGAAAGCACAGACTCGCAGTAAGTGCTCTGCACGGGCAGGTTCTGGTTGGAGTAGAGGTGTATATGCACATACACACACACCCCCCCAGATAAAGGCAGACCAGTACGGTACCACTGGTGTTGGAAGGAGCGGTACGTACCAGGGTTCTGATCCGAAGCCATACCAGGCGAGCTGCAGGATCTGAAATCCCAGGCCCAGCAGGATGGTGTTTTTATTTCCAATCGATCGCATAAGTAAACTCAAAACTATTGTCTGAGGGGAGAAGCGGAAGACATGGAAAAGCCCCATAAAACTCTTTATTCTGAATGTCCAATAGACACAAATAAATATCAATGTAACAGCCAAGTACAGATCTCCAAAAGCAGAGTTTGTCACATGCTCGGGAGCCTCTATCATAAAACCAGTGATCCTTGAGCGAGTAAGCAGCTGTCAGCCCTTCTTTGAAGCACAAAGGATGTCATTTTCCCAGCCCAAGGCACTTGGAGACTAATGAACCAAGCCCTGGGTAGAGAAGTTAACTTTTCATCCAAGGTACTTAATCAACTGCTAGAGACTTAGAGAAACCGCTGCAGGGAAGGCAGTGGCACTGCTGGAACCACAGCATTATGGAAGTTCTCCACAGTGTTTAGCTCTCCCGATGCTATGAACCAGCAAAATACACAGCAGGAACTCACCTGTGCAATAATGGAAAGAATCCCCAGGACTGCTATAAATGCTGCAACACTTTCAGATGAAAATCCCATTATCTAGATTTAAAAAAAAAGACAATTTGATTATTAACCACAAGCCACGTTAGCACAGTGTCACAAACATCAGCGGGGGAACACAAAATGCAGCAGACTGGCATTACCCCACTCCTCTCTAACTAAAGTCAGGTTTTCTCCTTCTCTCCATTAAACCAAGCAAGTATACAAAAATAAAGGGGTTTAAAAGAAAGAAAAAGTGGTTCCCTCAAAAATTAGAAAACCCAGTTTAACAGTGAACCTCACAGCCCAAGAATAATGCAAGTAGTTACAAAGTACTAGAAACTATTTTAACAAACACTCAGTGATCTCTGTCTCTCCAGAGAACAGCAGAGGACTTAAACCAGCTGCTGAAATCTTTCTAACTGTACTAGTTGGCTACACTTTCTGTATTAATCTGGCCATACCCACACCTTTCCTCTGAGCTTTCTTCTGTTTGTATCAAAATGGGAAGTTACCTGTCTGAGGTATAAGAAGAAGCTGGAATATTGACCTGCCTCTGGGAGGTAGGAAAGAAAGACTGTTATGCAGATCAGCAGCACAACTGAGTCCTGGCCAACCTTCTTCAGTGACTATGGCAAGGGGAAAAAAAAAAAAAAAAACCACTGTAAAGCACTTAATACTCAGAACAGCACCTAGACAGAACTGCAAAGGCGTGCCAGTAACGAAGCTATGACGTGGTATTGCCACAACAGTCCCTGCGGGCTTAGCAAGATGGCTGGCAAAAGCATTAGCAGCAACTCAAAGCTGAAACTTTAAAGAAACAACAGCTTTTGTTTTTCAAGCTTGAAACATAAACTCAGTCTCTTCCTGGTCTCAAAAGCCCAAGGTTTACAAATACCAAAATACTGCATGCAAACAGCTTACTGCGAAAGGGTCAGCCTGTTCCCATGAAATGGGTGCTCCCCAGGACGCTGGCCTCATCTTCTCTGGCAGCGATTCCGGTACAGCAACAAGTATGAAACAAATGTCTAACAAGGCTATTGCTGTAGCCAGGACCACAACCAAGCTGTCTCCGTAGACTCGACCAAGGTAGGCACCAATAGCAGGGCTGGTAACTAAACTTGCCGCAAAAGTTGCTGAAACCTAGAGCAAATAACAGCTGGTGAGATTTTCAAAGTCAACAGTAGCACTACCCACCTCCCCTCCTTCTCAGAGCCTAAGCTTGTCATCAGGTAGTGATTAAAAGTAACCTTTTTCCCATGACTGTGTGGTAGCAGCTGGGCAATTCGGACAGCCAACATTTCTCAAGAAAAACAGGTTTTGTCTTGATAACTGGACAGCAAATTGAGGCTCACAGCTCTCTCCCATGTACTGACATAATTAGGTTTAACTACAGTCTGCCCACATCTCTGGGAAGTGATCAGCTGCATTTCATCTTCTGTTGGTGAAACACACAATGCCTGTTAATATCAAAAGTGTCCCCTGTACCAAGGGCATATACAATTTAATAGGCTGGTTCATCCCACTGAGTGCAATGGCTCTTCAGAAAGCAGTGTGCCATTAACCAGCTGGCCTTGGTGGGTAAGACCTGAACTTGAAACCGAAGGAACCTCCTCAGCACAGCTCAACCCCCGGCACATGCAGAAAAAATTAACTACTCCTATATCCACTGCTTTTTTGTTCTTCCTGCCAAAGTATGATATGTGACCTGAGTGCAACAAACAACTCTGCCCATCTGTAAAACATGGGGCTGAGGATGCTCCTGAAGTCCGGCAGGTTACCGGGACATACAGGAGAAACAGAGGCGAGCTGCAGGGCCTTCAGACAGACAGGTACTCAGCTATGTCTGTTCTGAGGTGCAGCAGTGTGCCTGCAGACGTGACCAGTAGCCATGAAGATACCACACAATGGCAGTTCCAAAATCCCCAGGAACAAAAGGTTAGGTTTTTGAAAAGACAACATAGTGGAAGTGTGAGAACCTATGGGGGAATAACTAAAGCCCCTCAGATAACACTGTTAATGCTGATAACAACAACACTTAAGACAGACATCTGAAAGGCAGCTTTTAACATGGTCATATTCTGTTAAAGTTAGAAGCAGAATATTCAAGAGGAGACACAGGTCTGGATGACAAGAACAATTAAACAGGAAAACCTCACTCCAGACTAAAATCAACTTGCCAGGGAACAGAGAAAACCAAACCAACAAACCAATTTGGAAAAGCTCTACCTGAAGTGTTTAGTACTGAGCACCACAGGCAGAGTCCGAACAATACATACCAAACCATAGGCCATGCTTCTTTCATGTTCTTGGGTGATGTCTGCTACATACGCAAAAACCACAGAAAATGTCACTGCAAAAACTCCAGAGACAGAGATAACAGCGAAGTACCACCTAAGAACATCATAAAAGAATTAGAACAGCTAAATAAAACCACAAGGTCTCTATTTACAATCCAAGTACAGCCAACAATAAGCCATCTTGTCCAACTCTTCCTGACAAATATTAAGATAGACTCAACTAAAGCTAATGCGACTGTGTGTCGATACGGTTGTGTCATTCCTCCTTAGCATACCAAGTACAAAGATAAACAGCATCACCCCCTAACATCTACAAAAAGCTGCTGTGATAAGGTCCTTCTAAGAAACAAGGTGCTGAACTAACTTTCACTGAATGCCCATAGCAAATTAGGAGCTTCAGTATTTTGAGAACCAGATGATCAAGAGGTCTCTATGTTAGCTTTATCTTTCTGCTATAGATGCTAGCACTCCTGTCATCTGAGACATTAACCTACACCTACAAACAAGCTGCTTCCCAGAGAAGGGATGAAGATTCCATGAAGAATCTGCGGGACTAGAGAGAACACTGGAAAGGCTCATGGAGCTACCTGAACAGCTGGCTCTGCCCTGTGCCAGGGCAGTCTGTGCTATTTCAGCTACACCCTCAGGTACAGCACACAGGTAGTCTGACAACCAGCTCTGACTCACCGCTCCCTGGGATTGTATGTGCGAGGTAAGAGCTTGCTAGCTTGCACACAGTGGTGGATTTTACAACTTAGGAAATAAAACTACAAAGCTGCAGCAACATTTTAGGTTACAAATGGTTACGTTGTGCCCTAGCTAGCATTAGGTAGGGCTTTAACTTTCGCGCAGCAGTCTAGCAGCTGAGCAGCACGGCCACTGTGAAGACATCTGCAGTTTACTGGACCGCATTCTAGTATCTTCTGCAAATGTGCTGAAGTGTAAGAGGGGCCCACAGCACAGAGCTCAAAATTCTGACCAAGGCGTTTGACCTCAGAGCAACCACTTCAGTTTGTTCTCCCAACTTTGGGATGAAGTTAAGCCTGAACCTCCCATGAAGCGCAAACAGTATTTTATCAACAATGCTGTGAAGGTTAAGCACTGCACAGCAACCTTGATGAGAAAATGGCAAATCTAGCCTGAAAGAATGTACTTACCATGGGCTGATCTTCATCAGTGGTATTGGTGCACAAGTGAAAAACACTGTTAGCAGCAAGAAGGACTTCCGTCCCCACACATCAGACAGGGCACCTATGAGTGGGGCACTGAGGAACGATAATAAGCCCTAAATGGAACAAAGCACCTCAAGTTAGAACTTCAGCAGTTAGAATTGCGACAGCTGACCACACCACAGCCTGATAGCAGGCCGGGCTCTATTTTTACAGAAGTTGATGACTACAGTGCAATGCCTCAAAAGGCAGTATGAGCAAGCGTTACTGACCTCCCATCCCGTGTCTGGTTACATAAAATCTGGGATGTATTGCCTCAGAGCCACACAAAACTCCAAATGTAGATGATCCACTCATACTAGCAGTTGTATAGTTTCATATATTTACAATTCACGTAAATGTAAGCAAACTGAAAATACCCATACTGGAGCAGTGAGCCCCAAGAAATTCTCAAATTTTAACACCATGTGTGTCATTTGGGATTAGTCAACAACCTTTTCTACTGCTGAACCCAAACAGCAGGTACAGACCAGACAACAGCTTACTAAAATGATATATATTTGCTTTTTAGCAGAAACGTATGCCCCCGCTTCATTTATACCGTGAAAGCATTACTGAAAGACCTCCTGAATGCTTCTCTCAACTGGCAGTCACGTCAATATTCCTCCCACCATTCACTTAAAATCATGCTTGTGATTAATGTTTGTCACCTTACCTTTACTCCTTGAATTAGCCCATTCATTAGAAATGTATGTTTGGGAAAGGTTTCATGCAAAACCTGGAGAAAAAATACACAGTCATTCACACAATACCAACTATAAATATAGCTCACGATGCCTCCAACTGCTATGGTGGCACACCCTCAGTATTATAATTTTCACAGACTACAGAGAAGGAAAAGAACACCACAGATAATCTATTTAATCTTTAATTCACACTGAAGGTACTCTAAAAATCTAAAAGAGATTTTAGCTTTACTTGACAGAGGCCTCAGTTCTCTCAGTACTTTGGGAAGGATTAACGTCATCTATTTTCGGTATCTGAAATCCTGATAACACCACAGAGAACCTAGAAAATGGCCTCAGAGCAGACCCTCCCCCATGCTACTGCACTATCTCTTGGGGGCTGGGGACAGAGAGGAGAGACACGATCATTCTGGAGTGTCTCAGTTTGGTGACCAGAGCCTAGACCTGCAGGTTAACATCGGTCCCACTCTGGCTGACCTGCGTTACGAGAGGTGGATTCCATTCACTCACTGATGTGCAGTTCCTGGCCAAGAGACTGTTTATGGACTCTCAACTTAGAGAGCCCCACCAAGGCTGTGGAGTTTGCTTGAAGATCTTGAAGCCTTCACTCCTTTTAATTTGTAAGCATGTGTCATTCTGAAAGATGGAATCCAAATGGAAAGCAACCAGTTTGGTTGCTTTACATTATAAAGTAATTTGGTGCAGCCACGTTGGTGTGACTCTCTCGCTAATCACAGGGAAGCACTGACTGGAGTGACAGGGTCAGTGTGCTGAAGCTTCCTTTTACAGCACAGCTAAGTCAGCAAAGATCTCCCTACTTACATACACAGGCTTGCATAATCCTAACAAATTTCAAGTGTATTTTTGTCCTTATATTTGTAATGTGCAAACTTCCTGCAGCATCTTGAAAGGACAGATAATTTTGTTACTGTCTTACTGCTTTCAAGTCAGAAGAGATTTACATGTAAGCATGAATATTAGCAGACCTGCACATAAACTGCTATACTGCATCATTAGACTGCTTTAATGAAATTATTTTAAATTCACCTAAAGCAGAAAACCTGCCCCTTGCACAACAGAACAGCTCAATGTCACAGAGTTTTCATTTAACTGAGAAGTTTAGTGCCTTTGCAGTAGTTGTCCCATCTCCCAACCAGTGAGAAAAAGCGTAAGCGTATCACTTACCACCAGTGTGGGTGCCGTCAAGAGTCCCCAAGCAAAAAACTCCAAGAAGATCACTATAACAGCGTGGTAGACACTAGGTGAACCTATTCCTTGAGGCTAAAACAAGAGAAAAAACACAGGTGATTAGAACATCTAACAAACCATTACAGTCAGGAGAAATGCATCTGAACACTATAAACAGAAGGATTAAGAAGCAGAACAGGACTCAGAACATTAGAACATAGTTATTAAAGTTAACTGGCACTGACTGAAATTCCTTCTTTAAGCTTTTGCTGATAACATCCCGAAGTGCCTTAACCCTCCAGAGAATACAACGTACGCTTCTATCTCAAATTAAAAAAATAACCCGCTTATACTGCCAGTGTGAGAAACAAAGACACCACTAAAAGTGCAAACAGACTCTTCTTTGCAGAATTAGTTCTTATTCCTTGAAAAAAAATGCCTAGGCCCAAACAAATGTGCATGGAAAGCAAGTTTTCATCCTTTCAAAATATGGTGGTGTTGACACTCAGATACCCTAAAGTCTGATTACCTGGTCTGTCAGGCAGCTTTGTAGTATCTCTGTTCCGACACAGCACCACGGCTATGTACAGAACTCTGACTATGTGAAACCGGGAAAGGGACACTGATACAATGAATGTGAGAAATGAATCTCAGGAGCAGCACTGCTCGCTTCCCAAGTGTCACGAGTGGGCCTCTCAGCTACACCACGCTTCAACGCGGGGAGAGATCTGGTTAAAAGATTTGAAATTAGGAACTCTCAATTCTTTGATGATTAGTGCAATTGGAAGTAGCTTTTGTGGAGATAAGACTCTGGGTGGGCCAACCTGCTCATCTCACACACTTGGTAATCACCATCCTGTCAGCAGCACAACACAGTTCATCATGTGCAAGTTGAGGAAATGCTTCACTAATTATTTTTGTATGAAGGTAATATGAATAGCTCACCAGAAATCTCATATGTATTCTTTAAGCTTAGTAGTGCTGCCTCAACACCTGCTCTCCCGGCTTTCTGTGAAGGTGAAGTACTGACAGAGTGGCACTAGTTTGATTAGACCTGCCTAGCATTTACACCAAGCAAACACACACAGGGTGATGTCCTGAGCTGCTTCTCAAGAAGGCTCACAGGGATCTTATCATCGTGTGAAAGTATCTGACAGGAGAGAGTGAAGATGACAGCCAGGCTCTTGCCAGAGGTGTTCAGCAACAGGACTGGAGGCACACACTGAAATACAGGAAATCTACTTAAGCCTTGAGCAAAACAAACCCCTGGAAACAGGCTGCCATGGAATCTCCTTCCCCAAACCTAACTAGAAGCAGCCCTGATCAGCCCTGTTTTGAGGGAAAGAGTGGGCAGTTGGATTAGACACGTTCAGAGGCGCCTTCCAACCTCAAACACTACACAATTTTAACTTTCAGTTAGGTAATACTGGACTTTCTTTTATTATAAGATTTATGCAAATCATACCTAGCTTTTCTTCCCAGATTCCAGTATTTCCAACACAAAAATAAAAGGAAGCCTTTCAAACAACTGTATGAAATAAATTCACAAAAAAAAATATCAACCTAACCATACCCCTATTTCTAGAAAAGAACATAATTTTAAAAAGTAATTACATCAATACGTAAAAAGGCAAGCTAGAAAAGTGCCTCAGCTATTTTTCTTACAGCTATTTTTCTTCAAGTAAATACAGATATCACACCATATAGATATCTATGTTATTTTTTCATCCCATTCTCCCAAGGAGGTAAATTAACAGTCCTTATAGGTATAGAAAGTGGCTATAATTCATATCACTTCCCACAATTCCTTTCTCTTTCCACCCACAACCCTTATTTCAGTTCTGAGTTAAAAATTTATCAAGCTCTGCACAATCCATACATAACTATCTTAACTGTTTGGCTCAGTCTGATACAGGAAAAAATAAAAGGTTCATTCTCAGTGCCCAGATTCCTGTCAAGTTACTGGGCTCATGACCCCAAGGTAGTACAGACAGGGAGCTTAACTATGAACCATCCTAGTTGCTCTGAGCACCAGGGGTCAAAAGCACCTCCATTCTGTTCACAGCAGCAAACTCCAGCTCAACAGTCATCTGTGTCTGCACTGCACTGCCCTGGTCCAGTTCTGGGCAGCTGCTCAGAGATCACAGGCACAAACCAGAACAGCAGAACAAAACCAGTGGCTGTCTTACACAGCTAAACGGTTGGTCATTTTAAAGGCAGGCAAGCAGATGACTGCTGCCCACTGCCATGTCACTTAGAGGTTTTGTTACACTGGCAGAAGCACCTAAGTGACATTTAGATCCCTAGGGTTAAACTTCCTTGCTTTCTTGTTGCTAACACTCATTTATCACAGATACTGTTATTTGTTCTTATCTATAAACAAAGGAAGTGATTTAGTTACATTTAGATCATCACCTCTATAGCTATTTCAAAAGACAGCTGCAACCATGAAGTAGCAAAACCATTCCAGAGGCGAAAGAAAGAGGGAAGATTAGTAAGTGGTTACATTACCGTGCATTAGGATGCTTTATGTGCATTCAGTACACAAGGCTTAGGTACTAGTCTGAGGTACCTCCTACACCAACACAAGCACCACAGGTGTTAGGCACTCAGCTCCGTCTTACACTAAAGACCTGTCCCCCGCTGTACATACAAGCTGGCTGACCTAGTGTAATGTCAGGTAATAACCTCAGTGCAACCATATGTGAAGGCCTTACGCCTGAAGATAAAAAAAGTTACAGAGCCTTTGTGCAAACAACCTGGAACCAAAATGTTCCAGAGTAATAACAATCCTCCTCTGCAACCACGTCACCAGAGCAGAGCGTGTTTACGTCTGGCAAACTCTGTGGCACGAAGGAGTGCTCCAAAATACCCCTTTCTCTAGTTAGACAGGCAACATCTTTAACCAAACACTTTGTATTGTCAGTAATGCCAGTGATAAAAAGCTTATCACAGGCAACCCAAAGAACATACACCTGACAACAGGGTAGCTGTCAAAGCAACAATGGCATCAGATAGAAGATCATAGCTGCTGAGCCACTGCTGGAAGACACACCAAATAAAGTACTAAGCTCTAGACCTGCCCGCATTGCCCAGGTGCACACCTCCTAGCCAATTTCACACGTGCTTCAAAAATGCACCATCTCACATACAATGAATTCCAGCGGGTCATACTTGGCAAAAGGCAGGCAAAGGAAGGCAAAACAAAGAACAGTGTTGAAACCGCTGGTGTCACTGCCTCTCCTTTGGTGAATCTGGTAACACACACTTGAGTACACACACACCACTACACATTTTTTTTCTGTGATGCATCTACTAAGCTGCAAAGAGAACACCACAGAAATACCACCATGCACCAACACAACCTCCTGCACCAGCCAGCAAAACCTGTGGTGTGGGAGGAGGCTTGGCAGAGGCTACAAGTGGTTTTTCACTTTTTTTCTTTCCATGTCAAAATCCGTGATTAGAAGTGACAATATATTTATTGTCTGAACTGACTGAAGTTCCCCATCAGTAAACTCTTTCTGCATGACACTGCCTCATTAAACAGCTGTGTATATTCTTGCTGGCAAGTGTCACACACTTTTCTTTGATGTCACAGAGTTTAAAATAAACCAATCAGGCTGGAAACCATACACTTAGATGCTTGCCTAATTACTAGTTTGCCAGTTGGAGACATTCAAGTTGTGGGCCATTTTCATTTACCTGTTTCCCATAATGCCACACAGCACGTTACATAAGCACAAAAACTAAGGAGACTGAATGCAGAAGGATAATTAAACATTTCAGCAAAAATTAAAAAAAAAAATCATAGCATAATTTTTTCTGCGTTTGTGATAAAGAATACACTACTATAGCAGACTTGAGGTGTTTAAAGAAGTATCTAAATTCTCAAAAAATTTTATAGTAGAAAATATCATAAACTGGCATTTCTATTACCTAACAGTCTATATACCTTTAGCTAACATTTATAGTAGTTTTGTCACAGTTTCACTACAACTGAAAATCATAGGGACCTCACACATGTGCGCACTCTGCTTTTGAAACTGGCGAGACACTGAACACAGCACCATTAACTATCACCAAATGCAGTTATTACAGTATCTCTCAGCAAAAGAAAGTTAGTTGAGACATAAACAACACTTGGAAGAATACCGTATTTTAATCAACAATTACTCTACAGAGAAATTTTTAAGCACCAGCTCCCAGAGCAACATTACTCTGCTACTACTACTCATTCTAAAATATTGCACACTGTAATGTTATACATTTCTGTCATAACAAAGAGCAGGAAAACGTCCTGGAAAACACCAACATCCATCACTGGAATTAGGTTTGCTTCCTACCACTGAAAAATCCTGACAGTTGGTCAGCAGTCTGATGGCTTCTAGTACCTCTGACACCTGCCTTTAACACCATTACTGTTCCAAGAAGACAATCTGAACGGCCACGGGCAATTTTATCTGTGAGGATGTCTGTTTTATTTGAAAGAATGACAGTGTATTTTGAAGAGTGCACATGAAAGCTATACAATATTACACAGAGAAGATTAAAAAAAAAA
>VXBZ01000698.1:872868-895574 GCA_013399135.1 Heliornis fulica | reverse complement strand
GGATACCCGTATTCTCCTGGCTCCTGTGACATCCCTCGTCACCCCAAAAGCTCGCCTGCACATAAACATCCTATTTGTCCATACCAGCAGTGACTGCTGTGCAGCACCTCCACCCTAACACACAGACTTACACTCCAGCTCCCTTGCAGCACAGGCACTGCTACATTAATGAAAAGGTGTAAATCACACACCTCTCAAGATTGCTTGGGCTCAAGTCAAACTATTAGCATTAAAACCAAGCATGCCCTTACCTCATCATAATACATTTTTTTAAGGAATTTAGAATTTCATGAGGTACAACCTTGCTCAGGACAACAGATCTAGTCTGGTCTCACGGCAAGACAACGGCAAAGCAGGTTGTAGATCCACCTCTGTATCATGAGCTAACAGGTCACCCATGGGGGGAAAGGATGTTTGCAGCCATTGCTATTATCAGTCATTTGTTACAAGTCTTAATAAGTTATGCCAAGTATGAGACAATTCCATTCTCCCCCCTTTAACTTTGAAAGGAGAGGGGTCCTAAAATTTTGGCATTAAGACTACCCCTTGGAGACAGCGCTGTTACATTTTGGTGGGAAGTTGCAGGCAGACATACAGATAACATGTAAAGAACTAATTTTAAAAAGGTAACACAATGACATCTCATCAAAGACATTCTGTAACCAGACTGATTAAAAAGCTGTTTTTCCACTCACACCTTTATGTAGGAACAACCCCTGTCACTGATGATATTCCAATCTTAAACATGAAATTTGCTCATGTAGGTTGAGCAGACCACTGAAGTAAGAATCCTAAATTTGGAATAAACTCCAGATAAATATAACTTGATTTTGTTGTCATGAATTTCAGCCAGTTACACATTTTCAAAGATCAAACTCTACTTACCTGCGTAAGTCCTGACATAATCCACTCTGTCATTATTTAACTGAGAGACAAATTCCTGACAATCTGAGGAAGAGCAACAAAATTATCTGTTAATCTAAATACCTGCAGTGTTCAACATACAAAGTAAATGTGTAATAGTACCCACTAGATGTAGAAGACACTACCATATTTTTGGAAGCAGAATGAAAATGTACCAGAGTATACTTCTCTCCCCAAGGGAAACCCTTGATTGCAAAGCACGCACACTTTACTATACCTTCATAATTGACACCCACACATTCCCTACCACCTCCAGTTCAGGAACCACAGTCCTGAACATGGAGATCGGGGTTTTCAGACCAGAAAATGCAGAGACAGTCACAAGAATGCTGCTTGAATGTGATTCAGAAGAAATGTCAAAAAGAAACGTGACGGTCAAAATTAAATTTCTGGCAAAACAGTAAGCCCTATGTTAAAAGATGCCCTTAAAAATCATCTTACAATAGCCTTCCAGAGTTTACATAAAATTATGCCAGTAAACATGTTTTGAAATAATAACGTTAATTAAAACATTGTTTTATTTCTGCTAAAATAAGGCAAGCCTCTCCATTTACAAAGCTCTCAAAAATTTTGTATCGTATTTTTAATAAAACCAGTATATAATATTAACCACTTTATTACTATAGTAACATTATCTACACATTCATAAAGAAAAAAAGTACAGTATTTTATCTCAATATGGGTTAAAAAAGACTGTATTAGGTAATGTAAGATGCATTCTATGGTTCAGTACTTTTATACCAAAAAAAATAAACCTGTTTTCAGACTGCTTGGTAACACTCTATATTAGAGCTGTATTCAGTGTAATCACGCACAAATACCATCATGCACATATAAAAAATCCTAACACTACCTTAAAAAGTTTGCTATGTTTGAATATATGATTTCTATTTGGGCTCATATATTTAAAAATATATTAACATTAAAACCAAACTTTTAAAAATATCTAAAAAATTGTTATTTATGGAAGCAAATATAAATGTATGCTTAGTATATAAGGAATTCTTAATGAGCTATAAATTGATAATTAAAGGAATGGGTAATTACAGGGAGAATGAGAATGGAAGGTTAAAGGCACGTAGTAAGCTTACCTGGAATGAGCAGAATTTCTTAGTATCTTCCTGTGGAAAACAACCAGCATTAAAAATTAGCAGAACAATCAAAAACAAAGGCAACTTTGCTTGGACTTTCTTACAATATCTGAACACACTACTATGGTATAATACCATAAACATAACCTTAGACATAAAACCCTAACCCAAACCCTTGTTTTTTAATATCTCATTCTTACAAGACATGGATTTCAAAGAAGAAAACAATGAATAATATTCTTCGTTTACAAAATCCAGCAAGAAAGTCACCAGGAGCAAAATGAGGAAGAACTTCAAATTTTGAAAATGATTGCTTAAATACAACAGAACATTCACTGACAATAAAGAAACATATTAAAATGTGAAAGCTACTCACAACAAGAAACAGAAGAAATGGTTCATTTATCAATTTTAAAAATACTTTTAGAAATCCATTACAGTCTTATGAATTACACCATAAGTTAGGACACAAAACAATTACATATTTCTGAAAGTCTGAGGACTGTATGATTAACTGAAATACAAGCATACACTGGCTAATTAAGATTGGGGTTTTTTTTGATAAAAAAGAAAGGTTTCTAAAAAGTTACAGTAAAATCCCCAAGGTATTTTCTTGTGGGAGCTAGATCTAGAACATTAATCTACCCGTTATTAAAGTAAACAAAAATGGTAGTTTTCTTATAGTTTGTCTAAAACAAAGAAGTTGAATAGAACTATAAAATTATCTGAATTCTTTGAGAAGAAAAGATTGGGCACTTGTGGATAGCACAGAAATACAACGTTTAAAGAAAATTTAATCTTATTTTATTAGATTCAATTTTTCACCACTTCAGTTCTGATTTAATTTGCTTTGAAGATAGTTCCAAGTTTAATGCTATTAACCATTTATCATGTATCCCAGAGCTTCTCTAATAAAACTGCCAAATAACCAAGTACTCAATAAATGTTAATGCTTCCATTATCCAAATCTTTTTTAAAAAATCACATAATTTAAGTTATTGCAAATAAATACATAGCTATAACTTCATAAATATTTAAATAAAATTCTGCTAAATACAGGTAAGCCTCCTAAGTATATAACTAAACTAACAAATACTTTGTCAAAAATTCAGAAAAATAGTCCAGAAAGACAGGTTTATTTTTGAAAGTTAGACTCCTACACATTGATTTTAGGGCAAACTCAAATCACACCATCCCTACTTCCCAATTTTCTGTGCTAGCTATGCTTCTTTGGTTAGTTAAGGAATTATAGACTTAAAACCGACTTTTAAAATTTTAAAATCCAGATACAAAAATATCCCAATGAAAAAATGTGCATAATCTTTCAGATTACAGAGGTTACAGATATCAGTAAACCTTCCTCAAATCCTTGCTGTTCTTGAGAAAAATCCACTGTCCTTCCTCTGCCCAGGATAATGCTTTTCAACCTGGAAGCCTGCAAAGGGCCAAGGGAAGGCAGCTACAAACATCTATTTTCTCTACAGCAACAAGCGTATCAAGAGATCTATCCCTCCACTGGAAAATTTAATGGAACTGTCAGTTCAAAGCATGAGAGAGTCACTGACCTATTGACAGGAACTACTGTTCCTTAGTACAGTAGATATGTATTGTTTTCCAAACCTGTATTGCATCATATTCAAAAGCAAAGCACACATGTTCCCGGTCTTTCAACTGATGCGTATGGACAGGTGTACCTGTACTATTAAAACCAAGTTACATGTAACAGAACTCCAGCAACACGGTGGTTATTTGGCCTGTTTGGTCTCTTCCCGTGCAACAGGCTAAAAAGCGTTCCCAACTTGCTTCTTACGTTGGAGAAATTCCTCAAGGAACTAACCAATTAACACAACCCGGAGGTTTCTACTACAGTGATTCACGAAAGTATTACCGCGTGGGCCAAACTCAAACTCACAATGTCTCACAAAGATTTTGCCAATTAAGCGTTGCTGGGATAGATTCACAGTTCACAAAGCTTAGAAGCCCTTCGCATAACTGAAATTTCTTCAATGTCGTGCTTTGATACGATAACCAAAAAGTTGATAATCCATGTTCTTGCCAACAGAAGGAAAACACTATTTTTACTTGGGTGACATGAAGTGGACTTTTTCCTTTCCCATTTACAGTACTTAATAAAAAATCTCAAAGCACTCCTATTCTTGACAAGAATCTCCTTGTCAATCCACTACTAAAATGTGAAAAAGAGGATGAGGTACTTCAGTAAACATTTTTTTCCATTTTCTCTTCTACAGGTAAGAGGCTACTGGTATGATTTTGTGTAATGTATAGCTTTACAAGTTTAGCATGTGGGTAAGAAGTCACTCTACGTTAATATTCATTGTGAATCCTGAAAACAAGTGATTTTTAAGACAGCTTTTTTATTTATTACTTCTGTGTGTGTTTCTGGTTATATGCAAATACTTCAACAAGTGAAGCATTCATAATGGTCTGATTGATCAAAGTCCTAATTGCATCTATGTTTCTTTGTGAATTTTCATATTTTTGGTTTAAAACAGAAGCACAGCATGCTTTTATAGTTACCTATTGCACAATCAATTACTTTTTCATTATATTTCCTATTAAGTAGTTCCACTACTAGACTGAATAGTTCCAGAAAACCCTTTTTGGTCTGATGGCTCAAGAACTCCCAGAACAAAACCGTAATAAAAATAAAAATAATTAAAAAAATCTCTAATTATGCTACTACAGAGAATAGTCCTGAAAAAGCCTCAGAGAGTTCATGAGTAAACACTTGTTTAAAAAACACCTCTGTAATGAAGTACAGTACAGTATACAGATGTTATACCATAATAGCTCCAGCTATTACAGACAACAATAATGCATTTAAAATGTTTATTATGGGCTTTTGTTATTCTGAATTGTGGATTTAAAAAAAATCCCCGGAAGGTATTTAAAGCATAAAAACTATTTTAGAGGTTCTTCCAAAAAGTTGATTTATAACCAATAAAAATAAAAAGAATGAATGTTACATCTGAGTAAGCACTCCATCATAACCCTACTCCTAGTATCAGGTTAGTGCAGTAACTTCTGGCCTGTGTTCACAGTCATGGCATCTACTGGAACACCACAGCCTGGAGTATCAACACAGATTCTCATCATTCACTCTGAATCTCTCCCTTTGTGTACTTAGGTGAGAATGTTAACATTCTTACAACAGTTTTATATAAGCAAAAGAATTATAATTTTATAATTTAATAACACATTTCTGTTATTAAATCTGCTTTCTAAAAATATAAAAATATTTTATATTGTGAAAGTATCTTTCTATCATACCTCATTCTTCACAGTTTTAATACAGTATATCTAATCAGAACCATCACTATACAACTATGATGTGCATTCATCTGATTTAATGTAAATAGACAAATTTAAAAACATATCTACTGAGATTAAATATAGTCAAATTGCAGAAACATACAATCTGACAATGTTGTCATGTGCTCTTTCAAAGAGTGCATAGGACATGTTTCTGCAGCAGTCAATACAGTAAATTCTTTTGATCCAATCCCAGTCAAGGCTGTAAACATTCCTAATTGCAGTTTCTTGGAAATTCTTTGTTCCATTCAAGTTTTTATTAGCAAGTTGCACTGGGCATTCCTCTGCCATTTTTTTTCTTCATTAGTCAGACAGTATCACCATCCACCTTTAACCCCTCAGGCTGCTCAAAACTACTCATTGTAGTATATCTTCAGTGGATTCAGCGTAGTAATCCTCCCCTTGCAGTACACAGTGGCACTTTCCACATCCCACTGTTAGCAAGGCCCCCAGTGCATGTTCTTGAGAAGCAGGTTTGATGAGGAAGTCAGCTATGCCTTAATGGGATTTCCTGCAGGTTTAGGATCATAACCATATAGGAAAGTAGCTGCTATTACAAGGATGGCTCCGAAGAAAAAGACACTGAATAGAACAGGGATAAAAAACCAATTAGCTCATTTTAGTTGATGCAATTTTATTTATGTAATACAATAAAAAAAGGATATTTTTCCTGTGGGAACACAGAAAGATATATTACATTTGTCCAATTTATAAGGAACAAAGTAATTTACATGTACTTGTTTATAGAAGGATGCAGGAAAAAGTTGAAATAGTAAACCTACATCCACAATGTATCATTATAATGGCACATTCTGAAATATAAAATTATAGTTACATTTGCCAATTGTTTCATGAAATCAGTCTAACCCCTTCTTTTTTGTTTTTGCCTAAAGCTCCGTGCAAAATGCGGGCAGAAGCTGAAGAAGTGTAACTACTGTGCTTGCCCGGCCATTTTTAACATCTTATGCACACCATGTTGGAGTTGAATCACGTTGTTTGCTTTGAAGTCCAAAGCTTATGTCAAAACAAACTACTGCTGCCAAAGAACTAGTATGCAAGCCTGTATAATCTAATTTTTTGGCAGATGCATAAATATTTATGTAAGAAAAAGATAATAAAGGCATCTTTTGTATTGTGACATATGGGCCTTTCAAGTTGTTTTGATAGTTAAAAGTCTGAAAAAAAAATCCAAAGCCATTAGACAATCAGTACACATTTTAGAAGAGAACCTTGTCATAAAGACATGACAATGTTGAGAACTTGATTTTTCGAACCAAACACTAAAAAAAATAATCTGTGGTGGATGACATGATAATCCTTCAGAGAATGCAGTTAGCCTATTGCTGGACAAAATCCGCTGTAACACATTCAAGGACTTAAGTACTTCACATGTGTTATCCCAATCAAAAATGTTTGTTGAAGTGAGAGAAACAATCAGTTTCAGTTCAAATAAATTCAGTTGACATAAGCAAGGCACTGAAGATGAAATTTTATTAACTCAACTTGATCAAGTTTTAGTAAATGAGATGGCTTCAAGTTCTACATGCTGCTAGTTGGCTCCATCTCGTTTAATTATTTACCACTGTTTCTATTTTCTCCATGTTTGCAGAAGCAACTAAGTTACTTATTAATTTTCCATTTGAGCACACAAATTCTTAAACCACTTTCTACATTTGTTCTAACAGGAACAGTACAGGCTACTTATAACTTAAGTTCAATGTCTTCCACTTTTTAAGCCTGAATTATTTTTCTACTTCCTCTTTTGAATGGTTAATCAAACTGCTTCAAAAATTATAAATACTACTTTTAGATAAGACATTTCTTTACATCAGATACAAAAGTTGTAAATATTATTCAAAATATTTTTACACCTTATGTGTAACGTGTGGAGTGTAGGTCAGTTAAAAGCAAAATCCTATTTACAACAACTGAAAGTTGGAATATTACTTCTATGATCCATATATCAACGTGCACTGCCAAGACAAGCACTATTCCAGAACCTACCCATGTACAAAACCTTGAGTTCACAAGCTACTTAGATCTGACTCACAAAAGGTCAGGACACAATATATGTGGCCTAGAAACATAAATCAAGATTTTTTTTTTCTGTGTATTTTTACTACTGAATACTGTATTGTCTTTAGAGAAAAAGCTCAGCTTTTGGACTTCTGGGTGTCCTTGGGCAATTAATTGCTGTACTGTAACTTTGATGTGTGTATGACTATAATTGTCTTTTAGAGACTGTTTTGAGATTGGATGAAAGCCAATATAAAAGAAGTTATCATCATTATCATTGCTCAGCCCTAAGTAATCTAAGACCCGTGGAAAGTATGTCCACTTAGAGGGCAAAGAAGAAACAAGGGACAAGCAACCCATCAGATCTTACCCATAACAGCCGGTAGAGGGGAGGCTGGTTCCAAAAGCAAAGGCACAAAGAATCTGGTAAGCGTTAAGTTTTAAACTGCTTCTTTTTGGTTTCTTTCAGCATACCCAGAAAATAATTCTTACCTTGTAGGGACAAAATCTTGCAGCCAAAAATAGGAGATCAGTGTTGATAGTATAATAGAAAGAGAAGTTGCAAATCCCTTTAAAATGTTGTCCGCATATTTTATAACAGCAGCAATCACCAGCCCTCCAAGTGCCTGAAAAATATATCGAGGTTTGGATTTGTGACGTGATAATTCCACTGAAAGCCTCTATTTTAACATGTGCTCACTTCAGAAAAGCTTTTGTCTCTGTTTAGGAGCATTACATTTATTTTATGTTATGGATATGCATTGTTGAAGACAAACATCATAGGAAGAGTTCTTTCCCCATTTAAGAAGTTGTTGATCATATTACTGCTACTAAATTACTGGAAATGCTTACGCTATACATTTTTAACCACAGGATGAAGTGCACTTACATATACATAAAATAGTATTAGTAAAACAAAAAAAAAAACCACCAAAAGACACACTGCAAAAGAATTAATGCTTACAAGCTTTTATACTGCATAATACATAGTCATATACTTGCTATATCTTCTGTGTTTTTTTAAACGTTTATTCTAATAGTGATAGACCAGGCTTTTGACTACAGAATTCTCAGTAGCCACAATGAACCCCCATTAATAAAAAAGTAGATCCCAAGTGCCTCCACAGAAACATACAATACAAGGTATCTCACCTGTAGAACAACAACTATCCAAGTAAGTTTATTATATCCTTGAAAAAATCCATTCTTTGACAGTTGTTCTCCATCATAAATGTATACACCCATCAGTCCAAATATGCTACCAAAAAATCCTGAAAGTACAAAATTGATTTAAAGGCTTCTGGTGAAAAACAAGGAAACATGCTTCTTGTCCTCAAGGACTGCTCAGGCATCACAGAATTACAGAACAGTTTGGGTTGGAAGGGATCTTAAAGATAAAATAAAATTTTAAAATAGGACTGCTGCTTGCAGTATCACATTCAAATGCAATCAGTGTTCAGACAGATATTCTCTTTTAAAAGTTATTTTGCACACTTACAAATTTTGACTGTTTCTATTAGGATATTCTTAGATACTTGTCTTCCATGGCTTCCTACCAGAATGGAGTGGTTTTGTTTATGGCATACAGCAAAATTCCTTTAAACACAGTAGCAGTTGACCTGAAACTAGTTATGACTGAAGGCTGAAGTCACACTATAACTTGGAGAGAAGTAAAGAGAAAGCTTTCAGTCAAGAAGATGGTCACTGACACAGCAAGAGCAGGACTTGGTTTGCCAATTCAGACAAGGATCTTGGAAGCAGGATTCCTCTGAATCAGCTTAAAAATACACGAATGATTACTAGTAGAGACTTAATGTCAAAAAAAGAAATTGAGACGCAATTTAAAACTTTGTAATTCAGTGAGTAAAGTGTTCTATCAGATGGAAAAAATTTCCTAATCCCCTCAGTCATGGAATTAATGCAAGTCTGATGTAGACTCCAGTCCTGAGGAAGAAAGGGGGAAAGTCTTTCCATTCCATTTCTGTGAAAAGCTGACCTCTCTTTTCAGTGCAGTTCTTTGAACAAAATAAAACCTTCTGTTTGAAAAGGTGTTTTGTAGATATAATTAAAAATTAGGTTTCATTCTATCTTCCAATTGATCTCCTAAAATAAATAAAATCAACAATTTATACGTCCTAAATATGATACTGGTATGCATTAAAAACTGAATGAGAACAATTTAAAAACAATTAAATGAGAACACTTTAAAAAAGTAAAATATATTCTCTGGGGTTTTTTTTCCTGTAGTTGTAATAACTCTCTATGGACATGAAATGGAAAACCAGATTGGATACTTGAGTTTTGCTCAAAAATCTCTATTTCAAAATTTTTATTATGACTAACTCGCTCCTAAATGATAGAAAATGATAGAATATCTTGAGCAGGTAATTATATCACACTTGAAAAATACACCAATATATTTTTGAATTGTGATTTTCAACAATCTATTCTACTGATGCAAATTAATCTCTGTGACAAAAAATAAAAAATAAAAAAGGTGATGTGATTCTCACTTTTATCACAAACATTTAGGTCTGCATATATCACAGTTCTGGTTGTTTATTACTCTATACAGTTTGCATTTAGATACAGTCTGTTCCGATCTCATGTTTTTACAAAGCAGTTACTGGAACATTCAATATATGACCAGACTGACTATCAAATTAGTGAACTCAGTTTTCATACATACTTTTGTGTGCTGTAGAAAAATCTGAAGTATTTTTTAAGAGAGATCATTGATCTTTCAACAACTATGAATGCTTAATTGGAAATTGTTTCAGGTATCTGCATTGTTCCTTGCCAAAGTACTATTTGGATGGAAATAGAGAGTAATAATAATTAGCTTTCCTTAGCAACAGATTTTACAATGTAGCTCCACCCAAAGCACCAAATCTTACCTTAAATCCTGAACTAATCCCCAGCTACCCTCTGTTCTCTGCCCCTAAATTTCCCTAACATAACTTTTCCTGATATATCCTCTATACCCTGTTCAAGAAAACTTAGTTTTAACGTATACAATTTCAATGGTAGCTAATAGTAAGTAAAGGTTTTGATCACCTTCCCCATTCTCAAGTTTCAAAATATTATGGGCATGTAAAAATATTAAGATATAATCACATTGCAGTTCTGTGTTTTTCACTCAAACCATTTATAATTAAAACAGCAACAGGAAAAGAAACGAAAAAAATATTACTTGTGTTCAGATATGTTTCACCATACCAGTTTTTGACCAGCTATATAATTACAGCAACCTACACCACCTCCTGTTTTAGTAGCACCTCATTAAATTCTACCAGACTCGATACACAGCCCCTATGACCAGATTATATACTACTATGAATCTGATCAAGCGCTCACAATAGTTTCAGAAAGTTCAAATTCTGCTGAAAGCATTTATTCATATGTGCAATAAATAACAGTTACAGGCTAGAGGGATGAACAGGCAACTCTAGCAACAAATTTTGTTCCTACTGAAAATGGAAGATATTTCTGAGGTCACATTTCTAACCCTATAAACTGGAAAAGATTGCTTTGAGGTGAAGGAAATCTCATTCAGGAAAATGGATCAACTTGGCCACCATTATTAAGGTCCAGAAAACCCAGAACTACTTTGGAAATTGAAGGTATTCTCTTACTGATTTGTGCACAACAGGCATTGAAATAGTTAAGATGAACTACCTTTTGCATATGCCTCTCTCCAGTGATTATACAAGCATCTAAACCAAACTGACCTTTGTACTGAAATAATAATTCAATTATTCACAAAGCAGGTTTTATATTAGAAGTGCCAAACAAGAAAAGCTACTCACCCAAACACAAGAGAAAGGAAATGTTAATTTCAAAATGTTGATTTAGAAATATATTTTTATGTAATATTCCTACACACTCTAACAATAAAAAGTAAAAAAGGAAGAAAAAGGCATACTATCTATATTTCTCAAATCTTATGAATTAGTGCAAAAGACAATGTTTAATCACACAGGATATGCTGAATCCTGCATAAGGTAATATTCCTTAAAGGAATTTTAAATACAAATTTAATTGACAGATTCTGTACAAGCTTAGCGACAGCCTATAAGCAAGTTAAATCAAGACCTAGGTGGAGACCAGAAAGATGGTGTTAATTGCTAGATTTCTATCTAGCATGGTTTATACTCTTGGTTTTAAAGGTACATTTACTCAGAATGCTAAAGCATTGGTGATATTTATTTATATATTTTTCACATGTACTTTAATTCTTCCAGAAAGTGTATCTTTAAGGAGGTGACTAGAATTAAACTTACCAAGCTGAATGTTTCTGATCCACACAGACTGCTTAGTTTCTTTTAAAATTTTCTCAAAATAAACTCCAGCAAATCCACTAGAAAAGCATGCTATAAGAACTGCGATCAGACCTACAAACTGCGATCCTGCTGAATGTTCCTTAGCAGCTGTTGCTTGAGAGTCTGAGGGCCACTGGACATAAAAAGTTATACAAAATTCACTGATAAATCAAGTCATGAGCATTTATAAAATGCAAGTTTGTTTACTAGCAACAGTAACAGTTAAGAAATACAATCACATGCTTGTAAAGTTTCATATTCTACACCATAAATAGTTTTAAAGGACTGCAAAGCCATAATTTTTCTCTTTCTATCACAGAATCACAGAATTCTGTAAGGAGTAAAATTGTGCCTGAACTGGAAGAACATATCGATTTAAACAGGTCCAGGATGTTTTATAAGCTGGAACTGTTCCCAAATCCCAGCATGATTTATCATGGTCATTCACAGTCAGCAACTTCTGCCACTCGTTAGTTACCTTACAAACAGAAAACAAGTAGAAAACCACTTACACCAGCTGTCTAAAATGGCATGGATTGTCTTTTGCATGTGCCCCTCTCCAGAGGGCAGCTTAATAAAACCCACAATGTATGAAGCTAAATCCTGGCATACATCTAATGCTAATGAATGAAGTGCAATGCCATAGACAAAACCATACTGAAATGCCTGTTAATTGCTATCAGAATGTTTTGTTCTCATTTTATATTATTACATTGGAAATTTCTGTAAAATTTAATCCTCTTTAAAAAAATTTAAAATCTTTAAGATTTAAAATAAATTTTTCTAGGATATTCTAAAACATGCTAAAAATTCTTAAAACTGTCTTTTATCTCATGATTCTGCCCTCTGAAAACCATAAACACCTGTACCTGCATCATGTAGAACAGAGGCCAAGTTTCCTGTCTTAAAATTAAGTTCAAATAAATTTGCCATCCTGCAACCAGGTTACAACATGAGCTACAGGACTGTCCTCTAGCCCTGGCCAGTTGTGATGTGTAGCTCCTGACCATACCCTGGTGCTCACACGCAGCTGATAGAATCAGGAAACTGCATAAACAGCACAGAAATCCATGTTCCTTGAATAATCACATTAAATAAACACAATCCACCTGTTAATATTTACCTGCACAAATGCCACTCCTGTCATCAATATTACTAATGAAAGCCACTGGTATACACCCAATTTCTTGCTCAACATGGACACAGAAAACAATGCTGTGGTAAGAATTTTCAGTTGATATGTAACCTAGAAGGACCCAGAGATAGTTACTACCACGTTAATTCATGAGGTTTTTTTGAAATTTACAGAAAAGTCCAAATGTACAATACCTGGTATGTGGCTGCATCTAGATTTGACAATGCTACATACAGCAAGTTATTCTGAAGTGTATAAATTCCTGAAGGAATAGCAAGTTTAAGAGTTTCCATGGGTTTATCGAGGATTTCATCATGCAGCACTCTGTTCAGAGTCCGTAAATTGCACTCTACCCAAAGAAACAATAGAAACAGTCATTCACTGAAAGAAGAAAAAAACCCCACATATTCTACTCCTAAAGATTGTCGCGTCCTTTTTACAGCTATCACTGTTATTAAGACCTTATAAAATTATGTATCTGGATATACTTTTTTGAGCTTAAACTGTGCTTCTTCTTGCAGTAATGAAATTGCTTCCTCCCTTCTGTATCTGCTGTTTATTTTAGGCTTCTAAATTATCATGTATGCTTTGAACATACTTAAAGCTTTTAAATTTTTCCTACTTCCACATAATAATTTCTGAAAATGTCTGAGCAAACTCGAGTTTCAAGCTGTTAGTAGAAAATTTATTACTGCATTCCTCAGCATTCACATGCTTTAGAGAATTCTCTTCAGCAACTATACAGCATCTTGTATCATGTGTTGAGGAGTGAAGTACTGGTGTCTTTCCAAGACTATTTCTTACACGAGAAGGGAAGTGCTTTGTTGCATGCCTGTACTCATATGGCTGCTTTGCAGTTGTGACTGCAATAGAGCATATTGATTAGGAAAATTACATGGTGCAACATTTGACACATACTGCTGTCTTTGTAGACCAATAGAACACAGGCCAAAATCTTCAGAAGTTCAGCAATAACTACTGCAGTAGAGGATAAGTAACGAGGTCCTTCTTCTTTCAGTGTCCGAGAGTAACGCATGGTCAAGACTAAACTCGTGGTCTGAAAAACCAGGATGCCCAAGGACAGGTATTTTAAATTGTTAGACATTTTGTTACTTTTTTCTTCCTGAAACAGAAAAAAACACAACACAAACAAACCCAGGCTTAAAAGTAATATTGCAGACAGATGCTTCCCTCAGGAATCAGTATATAAAAAAAAGTTACCCAGGGAGCTCAGCCAAATGAAAAGAACAAACCTAATCTGATATTTAAAAAGAAAAAGGAGATAAACACTTCAGAAATGTTTTCAAATACCTAACATGGTGATATGCTTCACCACTTGCAAACACCAGGGTGGCTACCAGCTGAATTGGCTCTGTTCAGCCAAAATTGCCCCATACTGTGCAAGGGGACAAAGTCACCGTAGCGCATATGAAGACTATGTTGGGAAAGACAGTCGAGGTTGGATCCAAGAGGTGGATCATGTCCTGGGCTTTGACTGGGATATAGTTAATTTTCACAAGCTGGGAGGGGACACAACCAGGACAGCTGACACAAACTTGCCAAAGTGATACTTCTCACCATATGATGACATGCTATGTATATAAAAAAGGGGTCTGGCTGGGAAGGAGCTGCCACTGCTCAGGGGTGGGCTGTGCATCTGGTTTTGGGGCAGAGAGCAAACTGCATTGTGTATCACCTGCTCTTCTAAGTACTGTTGTTATTTTCCTCTTCCTTTGCTGTCCTAGTAAACTGTCCTTATCCCGACTCATGAGTTTTACCTTTTTCTTCTGATTCTCCTCCCCATCCCACCTAGGGGGTGAGTGAATGTGCAATGTTCCGCTGCAGGCTGGGGCTAAACTATGATAGAGGAATAAATTCGATATAGCTGAGAGCAAGGAAGAGAAACAGAAGAACAGGTTCCGTGAAGGGATGAAGAAGGAACATGCACAGGCAGAGACCATGCTCTCTGGAGAAGTACCAGCAGCACAGAGAAAATAAGGGGAGACAAAGGGAAAGNAAAGGGGGAACAAAGGAAAAAAAAAAAAAAAAAAAAAAAAAAATTACACTAAGACAAAATACAGAACTGAACTTCATGAAAAAGTCTACCTGGAGAAGACTGAGATTGCAAATTCAGATTTATGTGTGCCACTTGCACAATTTCTTTCAACTTTTCCATCTATCTAGTTTTTGAATATTAAAACTTGACAACTGGAAACACAGAGAGCAATACATGGTTAAGCTGAACAACACTAAATGTCATGAAAGCACACTTACAGATAAATAAGCTTTTAAACTTTTCATTTTTCAGTTTTCAAAATGTTTCTGAACAAAATACAGATAATGGGAACACACATCTCTCCTGACCTAAATTGCTGCATTCTGTGAGCCTGTGAAGTGACAAAGGGTTTTACAAATATTCAAAATTCTCAGAGATCAATTTGTTGAACTTCAAAATAGATCACAATGTCAAAAAATAACTTTAACATGTTCTTCTTGCTGAAATATGATTTACGAAGCAGCTTAAAATGCAATTTTAAATCACTAATACCTTGTTTATGAGCAAGTATCAAAGCATTCAGCATGAACACATACCAACAAGCATAAGTTTAATACGCTCATCAGCAAGAGTACATACCAGAACTTTATCTTGAACTATGATCTTGTCTTCATTAGTAATCATGATAAAATGGTGACTTCCCCCAGACAATGCATCTCAAAAAGAAGCCAGCAGCAGAAAACACTTCTTTACCCTAATCCACTAAAGCAGTTTCAGAGTTTCCAAAAGTCACATGAAGTGGACTTTAAGTGTCCAATGTGATAGCTGAAATACAGATATTTGCTAAAAGTTGTCCTGTCAGTTGTAAACAAGACTAGCTTGAAGAGAAGCTTGAAGTTTTATGCTGTACTTACAAATAGCTTGTTCACAAAGCAGGAACTAGAGTCCTGCAACTTACGTATGCCAATAAGATAACCAATCTTTACTGAGCACACAGTATCTTATCAGCTCTCCTGACCCCTCTTTAAGAGCTGCATATCAGCTGCATCGAACTTGGTGCAAACTGGGGACTGCATCCAGAAAAGGAGATAAATACTGAAATTAAAACAGCTGAACTGTTTTCAACTGCAGCTTCACAGCAGGTTTAGATTTACTGATTACTACCAGAAGTGCAATTGCTCTCTTCTAGCCATGACTTCATGCTGCCCTCAGTGACCTACTGTCTTCAGTAATGAACTATTGCCTTCGGTAACAGCCCACACTTTGTCTTAAGCCAATAACCTAATGCATTTCCTGTACAGTTACAATCAGGCTTAGATTTCTCACTGGGTTTTGGATACATCTCTAGGATGCATCTGTTCCAAAAATCAGATTTGGGTTTGCTAATTCAAAGGCTGGACGTTATCAGTGACATTTTAATTATATCTTACAGTGAGAGGTGCCATGTACTTCTAACTCATTGACTGGAATGTAACCTGTCGCACCTGTTAACTCAGTGACAAGGACCATTATTCTTCTATTAGTCTAGGTAAAAAAAAAACAAACAAACCAACAAAGCACTTCTGTGTAGTTAATTCAGTATACCATGTAGACACACCCTACAGCCACATATACAGAAGGCAGGGGAAGAGCTTAATGACAGCAGATCTTTAGGGGAAGTCTACATGCAGAAACTCCAGATGGCATTTACAGCCATGTAAGATCTGACTTTCACACACAAATGTGGATGGGATACTGTTTGAGGAGTGGTTCTCCTTAAAAATATACAGGAAGAGGACCCAGGAAAGGTTTTACAGACTCAGAGAAGAAAATCTATACAGGAAGTAACTCCTTCAGCTCAAAGTCCAAACTGCAAAGTCCAAAAGATACCTGTTCAAAGGAAGCAGACTCTTTTAAAATGGAAAGGCACATATTTCCACTCCATAATATTCATTCAAACAAACAAATTTTCTGTCTTGCAGGTTTTTATCTCCTTGAGTAATTTCTCCACCACAGCCTAAAATTTCCTATTTTCCTTTTTATTTTTACATCATCCCTATTCTTGAGTTTGGAGGTTTCAAAATCTGGAAAAATTTTTTTGGCTGGAAGTATGTAAAACACTAAAAAAGGGAACTCTATAAGGAAACATGACTAGCTTATTTTAAACATTCTTTAGTTAAACTCAGAGACTAGAGACTATCTTGAGACATTTTCCCATGCAAGAACAAAAAAGCAGGGGCAACTCCACAGACCCAGCCACTTCCAAAACTTCACACCATGCTGCTACAAATACATTAAGATAAAGCAAGCACAGAACTGTTAAGACTCAATTTTCATCAAATATCTAGTTCATTAGCATGTTTTAGACTCACTGACATTTTATAATTGGGGTACATTACATTTTTATATATTATTTTATAAATAAAAAGTGCATAAGTTCATTTAATTGACTGTGCATTTCTTCTGCATGAACTACACTGAAAGTTCTTTTAGTATCCCAAACTATCCAGTATTCTGCATTAGAGTTCATTAATTCTGCCTGAATTACTAAGAACACTTTTGTTGTAATCACTGCTGCTCAATTACTTTCTGTTACATACATTGAATTTCCTTAAATTTCTGAATCCTCAAGAGGATATCAGGAAAACCTTGGGGAAAAAAACCCAAACCAAAACACCCAAAGAAAAAAGTTACTACTATTATGCTTCCAATCTTCACAGTAATGGCATTACATGAATTACATTACTTCCAGCCTAGTTGTGAAATGCTTTCCTTGCTGACAGTCTTTCAGAGTTAAAAGCCAAATTACACGAGTGATTGCTATTTCTAGCTCTTATTCTGTTTTATGATTAATGAATTTAAGACCACATAATCAAAAGGTATCTTTCATTCCTGTGGAACAGGCATGGACACATTTTCTGGGTATTTGTTTTGATATCAAGGTAGCAGATTAAGGAAACGTCATGGTGTCCTCAAATGAAAGGTGAGCCCAGTGCTGATGCTACACCTATGCAAACATAGCAAGCTGGGAACAGTGAGGGAAAGCACAACTGCAAGGTGGAGCAAGAGCTAGCTCACTGAACCTGAAGAACCTTATTTTTATATGACTTCCTTCTACGCTGTCACAGGCGCACTGCCCTCTTCCCTGTGTTAGATAATGCACAAGTAATAAGTTTCTTCCTGTGAAACAACTACACTCCTTTGAGGAAAGTTCTGTTTCATAATTTTTCTTTCTGTTTGACTCAATATTAACTTTGTACCAAAAGTAGTAATGCAACAATTAGTATAGAAATAAAAGGAACCTCGTGAAGTTCAACAACGTGAAGTGCAAGGTCCTGGACATCGGCCAGAACAATCCCTCATATCAACACAGACTGGGTGATAAATGGATTGAGAGTAGCCCTGCAGAGGAGGACCTCAGAGAACTGGTCAATGAAAAACTGGACATGACCTGCAATGTGTGCTTGCAGCCCAGAAAGCCAACTGTGTCTGGGCAGCATCAAAAGAAATGTAACCAGCAGCTTGAAGGAGATGATTCTCTGCTTCCACTCTGCTCTGGGAAAACCAAAGAAGGGGCCAGGGAGATCTTACTGAAATATTCAGATATATAAAAGGGGCTTTTAAGACAGCCAGAGACACTTTTTATCAGGCCTGTAGTGTCACAGCAGGGGCAACTGTTTTGAACTGAAAAAACCATAGATTTAAATTGGATATAAAGAAGAAATTTTTTATGATGAGGGTGGTGAGGCCCTGGCACAGGCTACCCAGAGAAGCTGTGGCTGCCCCCTCCCTGGCAGAGTTCAAGGCTGGGTTGGATGGAGCTTGGGACAGCCTGGTCTGGCGGACGGTGTCCCTGGAACAGCAGAGCGGTGGAACCGGATAGGCTTTGCAGGCCCTTCCAACCCAAACCAGTCTGTGATTCTGTGATAAATATCTCCGATGGTACTGAAAGTCCACAGACCTTTCAGAATCTATGAAATGCTACTGGATCGGGTTATGAACAAGATTTAATATACATATCAATACATTAACTGCCAAATCTGGACAACTATGACTCAACAATGCATTTCTTTCTCTCCCACCCTCTCAAACATGCAATCTCTCATGTCTGCATAATTTTTTATAAACATTTATAATAACAAACCTCGTATTTCTCATTTTAAAATGTCACTATTAATGTTTGTCTTTCTCCTCATACTTGTCACAGGCTGCTTCTTTGTTCCATCCCGTAAGCTATCTATCCTTGTCAAATGTTTGCCACAAAATACATAGCACTTTTCAACTAAACCACTGAAAAATCACTAAATCACTTCATATTTTTTAAATACTTCAGTTTGTTTTTTATTATTCTTGCTGGATACATTATAATGTGTATTAAATACACTCTGAAAAAAATAACCTGCTTTTCTTAGAGCTTGCATTCTTTTTCAAAAGCATTATTAAAAGCAAATCCTCTAGTAACTTCTGTCCTTACTTTTCTAGCAGAAATGGAGTAACAAAATTTTTTTGTTTTTGTTTAGTTGGTTTTTTTCAACTTACAGGTTTCCTTCAGACAGTAGTTCCAATTTCTACATTTACTTTAACTAAAATATCTTAACTGGTGATTTAAATTAAAAAAAAAATAAAATTAAAACATTACCACATTCACGTGCGGGCTATCAAGAGCAACCCTGCTGCCGCAGTGACATCTAGCTCACTAGCCTCAACTGGCTTCTTTTAATTTACATAGATACTTTTTAGCACCAGTAATAGCAATTATGGACAGAGCAGTTACATGTTAATTTGCAACTGTTAAAGACCAACCAATGATTTTCTAACTTCTATCCAAAATCCTAGGCTTCCCGCAAGTATAGTGGAGGCTCCATCAGTGATTTCACCAGCTATCACTGGATCAGGAAATTCCACCATTGCCAAGTCTAACATGAGGAATGCAACTACATATTAAGTAATGTCTAAGTTCAGACAGCACTGTAAATTGCCTGGGACTCAGGTAAGATTTCGTTACACATGGACAGAAAATCTAGCAGAAAGGGAACTTAACATGTTTGATATTTTGATGGTCTCACGAAGTTATTTTGTTGCTTGGTGGTTCATTTTTTTTTCTTCTGTGGGAAAAAAATATTTCCATTCAAATCTATGTATCAGATAGAAAAAGTTGGACGTTGTGAACACTAAATGTGAAATTTGTGGCTAAATATTCTTTAAGTCCACCCCACCCTCTTCATGCTTTATACCAAATCTAAGAATCCAAAGATAAGATTTCTTTGATGGATGAGAATTTGCCCGGTGACTATTAGAGAAGTCACACATTGAGTATAAATATTCAGTGTTCAGGAAATACAGGCCTCATTGAGCTAAATCTGACACCAGTTACATTTCTTCTGAGATGAAAACTTCAACTATGTGCCCAGAAGCGCAGTAGTTTTATATTGACACAACAGTCATTAAGCCAAACTCTGCCTGCCAGCACAGAAATTTGATACAACCTGCCTTAACTGCCTCTCTCTTTTCAAACTGTACGTACACTGTACTCGTTGTATAGATCACAGTATAGCAAGGTTCTAGCAGTCACATTCAGAGTCTGTGAGTGAGCAGGCATTCAGTTCTCAGTTTCAGTTCAAACGCCCATCCTTCCTCCAGCATACAGGAGTGCAATGCCATGAACAGAAGCACTGCCCGAATGCAACTCCTGCAGATGTATCAAGCCAATGAAGCAGCTTGGTTTAAGGTGCTGAAAGACTGAACACACTGATTACAGATGGAATTCAGCTACAGCTCATACTTAGGCTATTTCTGAATCAATAATTAATTCTGGGTGCTCAAGGCAATGAAGCCGCCCTCCCCATCAAGGTGATCTAGTCTGTTCAGAGTAACAAACCAGATAGCTCAGTGAAAGTACATATGTAGATACTTATTGCAGAAAAGTAGCACTTACAAATAGAATTAGACAGCTGAACAGTGTACCGGAGGGGTATGAATATAAGAGAAGGTTCATTCCCATGACAATGGGAAAATCCTGAAGTCCTAACCATCTCACATTATTATATTACATCCTAAGAGGTATAGATCTTAAGAACCTCTCCTGAGCCTGTGCAAGCAGCAGACATCTGGTTATGAACTGCAGTAATTAATAAGCTCAGGTGACAAGCAATACAATAATAATAATAGGAATAACTACATCTAGGTGAGCCTATCCCAAAAATCAAGAATATTTACCCTCATTTCACACTGCCAAATCTAGAACTATTTCAAACAAACATCTGTGATTTGATTTCTCTAGGTACCTGATTCAGATGACTGCTGCCTTTTTCTTGTTACTACAAACAACATAACTACTATAAGGAGTTGGGCTGTGCAGGCAGTCTGTACAATGTTAAAGACATAGTCACTTTAATAATATATTACTTTAAATAAAGCAATTATGTACTTACTATCACCATAGTGTTTCTCAAAACAAGTATTTTTGCAATGCATTCTATTTCTACAAACAGGAACATAATTTATCCCAAACCAACAGATCATTATCAAGAACTACAATTTCTGATCAGAACTTCTCATAATGCCTGAAAATGTGCAAGTGAAACATGAGCTAGTTTCTAAAGAAAGGTTATTGTAAATCAGTTTCTCCACAATTATCACTTCCTTCAAACGCACTCCACAACCTCTAAAGAAATTTGCTGTTGCTTATTCTTTTATAGGAGAAAAGCATGCATCATAGACCTAAAGTTTACTCCAGTGAACTGTCTGTCTACACAGAGACAGGTCTTGTGGAGCAGGTCCTATGTACTAACTTAACAGAGAATAACTCAACAAGTCAGGTTCAATTTAGTTCACAAACAGTTCAGATGAGTCAAGCGCAGTGCCTACAAAGAAAGGCAATATCGTAGATTTTGGGAGAACCAGGTGGTCACCTAATGTTCATTCTAAACCCCATTGTCAGACTGCACATGTTCTTTGAAAGGCAAGGGTTGCCTTAGATCCCAAACCCACCGTTTAAGGGCCACAGCAGCAGATAAGCTTCACACTACAGTACTCAGTTGTAGTACAGATAATTATATATGTTCTTTATGTCCCAAATAACAAATCTCTCCATTGCAGAAAACAGTCTCAGTCTTCTCCACCTACTCATTCCTTAATTTTTTTCTGTGCTATTCAAGTCCTCCTCACTCTCATTTAAGATGCAGTTTACAGTATTCAACATAATGAAACAACTTAGAGGCCTTCTCATGTTCATCTTTTACCTTCCAGCCCATTCCATGATGTGCATTATCTTCTTATACTCACTGTATCTAAATTTTCTGGTTTAGCTTTGTTTTGGTTTTTACATAATACATACACATTGCACTGCCAGAACATTTCTCATTTCAAAAAGCCAGTATGAAATTGTGATGCCATGCAGCACAGGTTTCTGTGAACTTCAAGTACAACACATTAAGCAAAGCGAGCACCTTCTCAGCAGAGCACCAGCTGCGCCTACACCAAGAAGAAACCTAGCAAGTGAGCTACAACCATAGCAACAACACAGGTGCTGACCAGGTCTGCATCCCTTCCCAACTTCACGGGCAGCTGCTTCACAGCAATTTCACCTTCACCGCCCCGCGCCACCCCCCCCCCCCCCGACCACTCAAGTGACAGACATTTCTCTCAGTATCTCCTCAGGCCCGTTCTTTACCCCTCCTCTCCCGCAGCCTTCTCCCGCTGACCTGCTTCCCACCCCATGCCCAGACGCAACCCCCTCCCACACCAAAAGCCTCCTCAGGCTTCTTTCCTCATCCATAACCCTCGGGCAGCCTTAGCCGGGCCCCGCTCCTCTCGGTTGCAGCCCAGGCCTCCCACCTGCAGCACCCAGCCGGCGGCCCAGCTCGCCCCTCACTGCCGGCTCAGCTCGCACCAGTCACCCGGTGTTTCCG
>VXBZ01000698.1:845048-872833 GCA_013399135.1 Heliornis fulica | reverse complement strand
CAAGGGCTCCGGCTGCAGCTCTGGCCCCGCCCGCTCCGTTCCCAGGGCCGCGGCAAGCAGCGCGACCAGCCCGTCACGGGCCCCAGAGCCGCTGCGGCGGGCAGCCAAGCGGTTGTCTCCGGTCTAGGAGCGGCGGGCTGGGGTTAGCAGGGACTATGGTGCCGGGGCTGCTGCATGAGGCGCGGCGACGCGGGGCAGGTGGGGCCCAGAGGGCTCCGAGGCGAATACTTGCGTCCGAAGGGAGCGGCGGCGGGGCCAGGCGGGATCCCGTTTCGAGCGGCCTTGCCCGTACCGCGCCTCCCGCCCTGCGGCCCCGGCGGCCGTTGAGGGGCGGCGCGCGTGGCCGGCGCCACCTCACGCAGCCGCCTTCCAGCGAGTGGTTCTCCGTGACGGGACGGCGGAGCCTTCCAACGGGCAGCGCTGCAGTGCGTGACGCGGTGTCTTGTAGGAGATCCACGACAGACGCGTAGAAGCGCGAGTCGGCTCCGAGGCGGACCTCTCCAAGAGCCTTATTGCGTATCCTGAGGCGGAGTGGCCACTGACTTTTGAAGGTTATATTTAGGCAAAACTCTCTTATGCTTCAGTTACAACGTCAGAGAATGGGGTAGGGGAGTGATGATGTGACCCGTGCAGCACATCACGAGAAACAAAACCAGAGGTAGCAGAACTCGAGTGAAAATATATTTCATTAAGTACAATTGTACAACACGGGAAACAAGCATAATACTAATAAATGTAATTTTAATAATAGGTATGTTCAACAAAACATGAATGAAAAGTATGCTTTAGGAGAATGCACTTTGTTAACACCAAACAAGCTTAGCTCACACCTACCACCGAGGCAGGAGCTGTGGGAGCAGCATCACGATGGAAATGCCATTACTACTGGATACACCCACCAGAACAGTGGTCACTACACAGATAGACGGTGGCTTGGGAAGCTCCAAAAGAATTTGCTGCAGGATGGGGAACTGCTCCTGTACTCAAAAATGGGCCATGTTTTTTCTGTGACCACATTTACTGTGCCTGCTTGCAGATGGCGGCGGCATTATTCTTAAAAATGAACTGGCAGATACATCAGGTATCACAGGTTAGACCAAATGCTTGAGAATAGGAGCCATGATGCTATCAGCTTCATAAACTTAATAAAATTTCCATTCCTTCCCAAGGGAAAATATATTGTTTTACAGTAGATTTTAGAGTATCAGCCTCATCTAGGGCGCACAGCCTCATACACTTCCCTACAGAGCTCTAGTTGTCCAGTATTTCCTTGCTCTCAGCTCTTTGGTTTCTCTGATGAATAAACTTTAATTAACCCCCACAAAATTTCAGTCCCATGGAGTTGTTTTTGTTTGGGTTCTTTTGTGTTTTTTTTTTGTTTGTTTGTTTGTTGCTCTTTTGTATTGGTTTCTTCTTTGTAACCTCCATATTGAACTTGCATTTGATTACATTAGACTAAATCCAATACTCTGATACTATATTGGTGTATTTTCTGCTGTTCCATAGAGGACTGCTTATGAGATATTTACATTAGCCTTGTTTTAGTGATGACCAGGCATAGTAGTCAGTTTACATATACAATGATTTGTTTGACCTCCTCTGCTTTGATTAATAACCAAATATTTTCAAAGTATTTGTTTGTCAAACCAATCAGATTTCAGGGAGGCATACGTTACATTCCCCATTGGAAATAAGACTCATAGGTAGGGTACAATACACTTTCTTAAAATGATACCTAAAACACTGACAAAACTAATGATATCTACTAATGACTAAAACCAAAAGGTAAACTACTGAGAGGCACTGACATACTAGCTAGATATACAACCTAACAGCCAAGCAGCATCTGCCAATTTGACTTAAGGGTATTTTTTTTTTCTTACATCAAGTAATTAATCTAATATTACTGAATATAACCCATGTCTAGGATGTCAAGTAGCTCTTCAGAAGTTCATATAGACCATTTTGATGTAGCAGCAGAGAGAGTAAAGGCACTCAAAACACTGAATAACAGCAGGATGAGAGGCGCGGACTGCTTCCCAGAAGAGTTCTAAAAAAAAAAAAAAGAAAAAAAAAAGCAATTTGATAAGCTCAATTCAAAATTGTGCTATTTATTATTACTATAGAAGCATAGAAAGTTTCAGAGGAATCTTTTCCTATGAGTTCCCTTCCATCAGACACTACTGATGTTAAAAGATCATGTTGATTTGTGTACTATAGATATAGCATAGGTGTTAAGTTCTAGAGTGATAGTCAGGATCAAATGTTTAAAGGACTTTAATGTGGTTCCACTTTTACTCATCTTTGTTTATACTACTCCCACTTACTATGTTGCATGCGTATTCTCATGCATTTTTTGAGATACTGGAAATCTGACAGGTACCTACAGTATAAACAATACTTTCCATGTCCTACAACACATATAGGAAGAAAACAGTAGAAACTACAAAGAGGAAATGCGCTTACCATTTGACTGCCACCTGAGGAAGGTGAATTCTGAAAAAAAAAAAGCAACAAATAATGAAAATATAAAAGTGTTCCCACTCAATCATTTTGGCTCAATAAAATTTTCATAGCTTAACCCCACAGCACGGTTTGATGTTCAAGAGGAAAGCAGCTTTGATAGATAAATAGTTTCAGTTACAGACTCTACCTCATCTTAGATCTGACAATATCATCTAAAATTAATGAAAGTGCAAGAGTCCCTTTCATTCCATTATCTTACTCCATACAGAGTTGATGAGTATTGGGGAGAAAATGCACAAGTAGTGAAAAATTCATCAATCCTTAGTAAAAAAAAAAAAAAAAAAAAAAAAAAAAAAAAAAAAAAAAAAAAAAAAAAACAAGGCCATGACTGAATTGTGAACCAGGACTGATTCAGATTTAAAAAATAGCTTTTTAAAACTCTGAAATAGCTTTCCCAGGCTGAGGCCATGTTTTCAAGTGGTTTCTTGAAATATGCTCTAAAGCAAATGGAGTGAATACAGAATGTTCTCTTCAGAGCAAATCATTCTGAAATTACTCTACACCCAGGTTCTGTGTTTACTAAGGAAAGAAAATTAAAATGCTGTGATGAAAGTATTCTTACTGGTTTCCCAGAGTAAGTGTTTCCTGTGGTAGAGAAGCCCTGTAAAATAAATGTAAGCCATTTATTTTGTTGTACAAGACTTCTAGTGAATCATGTTCATAGAACACATGGCAGTCTTGAAAATGCCCTACATAATAATAATTTTGATACCGACTTGATTTTATCTCCTCCTTGCTCTTTTTTCCCCCTATTTGATTGAATTGAATGGTTTCAATTACGCATAGCTACGTCCTCTTGATTCCATTAATATTTTCACAGGATTTTCAAAGCAATGTTTTGTTGACTGAACTACAAAGTTTGAAACTGAAACACATTATTTAAATGATTATTTAAATGAAACACTTATTATTCAATACATCATCCTTAATAGAATGTTCCAAGCATGTTCCCATGAGTAATGGAGTACACCAAAACTTTGCTATCTGAAGAATAAATGCCACCTCATCCTAAGGTTCAAGTTTGAGCAAAAAAAATCCAATTTGTATCAGTCAGTTCTCAGATATTTCCTACTGTAAAATAATTTTTAATTTTCAACCTCATTGTTGCCTATTTTAAATACACTAATACCCACATTTCTATCTTAGTTGTGAAATACTAAAAGAAGAATATCCTTACTGGCTTTCCTTGATTACTTCCTCCTGAGGAAGATGAACCCTGAAAAAAGATAACTGATTTAAACTCTAAGCTTATTTGTACTTTAATATATTCTTGCTGTCTGGAATAAAGGACCACAGGAGAACGAACACTGTTTTGTGTCCAGTCATCCAAAGTCCCAGGGAAAAGCTTATCTGAAACACAAATATTTAACATATTTCTGTTACAAGTATTCTTTTGAATGAAGTATTAGTCAGTGTATTTAATTCAAAGTTCTCAAGGGTGAAAAATAAAATAATGACTTGGTTTTAGTTATGGATTTAATATGTAGAAAGTTAAAAATAAGGTCCAGCTAACCATTAATTCACCTGGACCAGTGTACAGTTAGATTTGGGGGCAGAGGGTTGAGGAAGATAAGCGTTAGAGTCCTTTATAGCCCTACTTGAAGAAAGCTCTAAGTGGATACTGGAAAAAATGATATCTTGTACAAGAGACTTAGTTTTCTGGCAAAGTTGCTCTGCTTATTTGAACGGCACTACCAACAGGGTATCTTACAAGCATTAACTCTAAGAAATGCCATCAAATATGGTACACAATGTGTCTCACATTTATTATTCATGTATAAGAATATAACAATTGTGTCTGTTTTAAGACCAACTGTATACAATTAATTTTCTATAGGAGATAAGCTAAAATATTGCATGTGCTTATTTTTATCTCTTAAACAAGACAAAGGTTTAAATTACATAATAAAATAGTGGCATGAAACGGGAGAATATTTAAATAGGCAGTCAGTTGCCAACTATTATTTCCTTCAAAAAGAAAGACTGAAAAAGAGAATTTTCTTCTAAGCAGGACAGAAATACTTATGACACATTAAAAAGAAAAAAATCCATGAATATTGAGCCCCGAGCACAAGGATTATGATTACTAGGAATTTGTAACAGAAATAACTGTTCAGAAGTCCCTTACAAAAAACTCCAAACCAATAAATACCCCCTTCCTTAAATAAAAAAAAACCCAAAAACAAACCAAAACTAAACCCAACCCCAAAACAACAACCACCAAACTAAAAGGATCCTGTATTCTCATACTGTGATTACTAGAACTAACCCAGAGGATGACTGGAAATACAGTTACAGAGTACAATGCTGACTCAAAACCATAGAACTGTGTAAAAATAAGTATTGTTTGTGGATTTGTTGAGATTTTCCCAAATAATTAAATCCTGATACTTTGGATATTTAACTAATCTGAAAAAATATTTAGTCCATAACTAGTTGGTTTGGTTTTTCTGTTTTTTTTTGTTTTTTTTTTAAATATTCATATAAGAAAAAAGGTAAACTTAACATTTTTTTTTACTTACTGGTTTACCATGTTGTCTATCTCCTGAAGAATATGAGCCCTGTAAGAAGTCAAACATCTATTAGTGAATGCAAAAAACCCATCACTGTCTTGACATAATTTGTGCTGTACTTTCATATTATCTTATTTAGAATCATAGAATCATAGAACGGCTAGAGTTGGAAGGGACTCCCAGAGGTCATCTAGTCCAACCCCCCAATTGAGATGTTGCTTGAAGAAACTCGATTACCTAAAACTTACAGGTATCTATTGCACACCAAAACAATGGCGATTTCTGAATCAAAAATGTAGTTATAGAGCACAGTGATTATAGTTTCACAGAGAACAATAATTAATTGTAACTAATTCTTTTGTTCAGCTTGCTGAATCAGCTTTAATGTTATTTTCTCATCTATTTAAGGTCAGTAAAATGGCCAAATGAATGTATCTTTTGGCACTGAATAATCAATCTGATCCAGACACTACAGGAAAAGAGTTGGGAGAGATGGGACAAAAATATACGCACCTGCCCACCATACTGGCTGCTTCCTGAGTGAGAAGATCCCTATTAAAAAAAAACCCAAAAAACCAAAACACAGGAAATGTAAGTTCCTAAGCATTGGCAGAATAGCAGTTACTCTTTTGTTTGTTTGTTTGTTTTTTTTTAATTTTTGTTTATTCTGCTTGTTCTGGACAGAATAAAACACCACAGAAGGACCTTCTGACAGATCTCAGTAGGAATCTGGAAAGTACACTAATCTAAACAGATGCACTGAAAGATTCCTGGCTTCATTCCACCAAGTTCCTTAACATTTGGAAGTAGTAATTTCCAAGTATTTAATCTAAAAAATGAAAAAAAACCCAACCCATAAACAAGCCCAAAAATGAAACAAAAATAGTTAGCTAAAATCATCTCTTGAGATAAGAAGCATTTGTAGGTAAAATAACTGAAATTATGATCTATGCAGTTTCCTTAAAGTTTACTCATGCTTATCCATTTCAGTTACTAAGAAATGGTCCCCATTTTCTGATATGCATTAGGAGTAAAATTACTCTGGAAAAACTGACTGGCAGTACGTGCACTGCATCATATTTTTCATTTAATAAATAGCAGGTAGGAAGTTCTTGAAAACAAGAATTACTTGCCTGTCCACCATACTGACGGTTTCCAGAATACGATGAACCCTGTTAAAAGAATGTGAACCTTTTGTAAATAATTTTTTTGAGTATCGTCTGACACCAAAATCCTGGACCTATACAAAACAATATCACACTGACTAAAAAAAACACCACATAGTTATTATTGCAGTGGAAATTGGATAATTATCTGCACATTGTATTACCACTTTATGCAATGAGATGAATCCTAGAAATTATTCTTCAATATCTTTTCAAGGTAAGTACAACATAAACTCCTCGCTCTGTTATATAGACAGATATTACCGAAGCATCAGGAGAGATTTGAAGAGAGTCACGTGCACTCTATGGCACTACTGTCCCTATCTCAATGACTATACTGAACTATATTTAATAGCTTCTGGGGAAAACGTGACAACTGAGCTACGTTCATTAACAAGGAACTAATCTGTGTAAATGCTAAAGACATATTGACTACCTGTCCACCATGGTAGGTGTTTCCTCCAAAAGAGCCCTGTATTCAACAAAAATAGCAATGTTTACTCTGTAGTAAATTCAATGTCATGTTGAAAAAAAAACAAGAGAACATATTGACCTACTGCAAGGATCAAGTCATTTACACAATTGCTAGGATACTTTCCTATCTGGCAGATTAAACAAATCATCCTTTTTTCTTCTGATTATGCACTTGCAAAGAGAATCAAGCTGATAATTAATATGCTGGTTTCAGTACTTCTGATTCTCAGAGGTGGCATATATATACCATGAGCAGTATACTTAAGGCATTTGGGTTTTGCTTAATTTCATAATCTCAGAAAGAGTAGTAGTTATCTATGCAATTTTGACTGTACTGAAACAACAGAAAACTGAACCCTCCCACCCTCAAGCATAAATTACCTTAATTTCAGCAAAACAGCGGGGGTTTTTTTTTAGGTTTACATGAGTATAATGGAATATACTACTTAGAAAAATGGAAATGACTTTATTATAATAGCATCACTATATATTTTTTTTTAACTTTGCTCTGCTCCACTTGGAAGCATCTTGGGCCAATATTTTAGATCCAAGTTTGATTAGTTCAAGCATACTGTTAATAACCATGATATGAGCAGCACTGTTACACACACATCTAAAATCTGGCAGATACATTTAAGAAATATTCTTAGAGAAGTACTAGGACTGTCTTACAAACCAAAATAAATTAAATGCTTTGAAGCAGTTTTTCATGTCTGGATATTTAAAAAAATTAACAGTAGTCTTCCTTTAATGCAGTTACTGGAGAACATTTCTATTTGTTTAATCCAGAGTGGAAAAAGTGGATTTAATTCCCATACATATGTTTGAAAACAGAAATTAATCTGTTTAGCTAGATTTAAATACTAGAGTTACAGGGAACTTCATTTTTTTTGTTCTTTGCATGTTCAAAATCTCCCTTTTTAGCACAACATGAAAAAAAATTCATCGTGCATTTAAATCCACAGACCAGACAGAATTACTTAAAGAAATGTAGTTCCTTGGGATTTTTTCCAGTATTTTTACATAATATGAAAAATATTCAAACAACACTTACTGTACTTCCACCAGGGCACACACATCCACCCTATATAAAACAAAACCAAAATTATTTTCCTGGGTCTGACTGGAAGAGGCATCCAACTTAGTAAATGAAACTCACTTCCTGCTACTGCAAGAAAATGGGCTTTTATATATGTGTCTGTGTGTGTGTGTGTATATATATATATATATATAATCTCCTGCTCACCAAGCTCCATCTAACAAGTTGTTTCTCTCTCCACTGTCCTTTCAGACTAGCTATGTCCTTACTAAACAAATTTTAAACAGTCTTCTAAATTCTCCTTTAAAGGTACAGTAAAAGCTTTAGTCACCAAAAGGACAAGTAAAAAATTATGGAGTACTGCACAATTTTTTTATACATATATACACACACACAGATTTTTTTTCCTAAAGAGGCCAAAGCATCTGTAAGACATGCATTACTCTTTCGCACTACACATTACAGAAAACACTAAACACACTTTCCAGTGTAGGCCTACTAGGTGATTTCTGCACTGATAAAATGAACTGAGATGTAGCCAGCGGTTCAGCATTCAGTGTCCCACTTTCCACATTCAATCTGCACAGAATGAGTAAGAAGAAAAATGTTTAGCACCAAAGCAGGTACAGAAGCAAATACAACTGCCATTCAGACAGTTACTACTGGCTCCTCTGTCCGAACACCACAGCAAAAGAAAATGATGTGTTGCTGAAGCTTTGGGTAAATAGGCCAGTAGTTAAGGGAAGCAGTTCTCACGAAGGAGAGATACACGGAGTAAACTGAGTGGCTGACACTAGCACAACTGCACAGCGTGGAGAAAGCAAAACATACCTGTCCACCAGACTGGCTGCCTCCTGAAGAAGATGACCCCTGAAAAAAAAACAAATAACCAATTATTTCTGTGTTTGTTTCAGAGTAATAGTCTTAAGTTGTTCTCATCCTGAGTATTTTACATTGCTTCTGTTTAAACATAATAAAAAAGGGCTTAGGAAGGAAGGAGGCATTTCCATGCAGTCACACCAGCTCCTCTCTGTTGCTCCCTCGTGATCTGATATACCAGACAGACCCGTACTTTACCATCATTGGTTTGGCTTACAGCTATTCTCTCTTAGAATCTTCATGTTTTTAAAAGACACAGGTTAGTTTTCCTAACAAACTGTGTACCAAAGCTGCAAATACTGAGAAAACAGTTTTACCTGTCCACTATACTGGCTGCTTCCTGAAGCTATACCCTAAAGAAATGAGAAAGCATTTACATTTGCTGCATGTCCTTTACTTATGACTTTACTTATGATTTGTCACAAAAAAGACATGCTTTGCCTTCTATTAACTGCCACAGGAATGTGAACACTTCTTTTATAACCACACTGAAAACCTATTGGCCTTTGCAGCAGCTACTATTTAAACAGAACAATAAATTTTAAATCAAAATCAGCTCCAAGCAGGTGTAATGCAGCTGCACTGGATTGTGTGTGTAGTACAGCCTCCAACGTTTGACTGGGCTGACATGGCAGAGGATCACATATTTATCTTTTCTGCCTAAACAATGTTCCTGTGAGCCACCCCTTTATATGGTAGGGTGGTTTTTTGGGGTGGGGTTTTTTTTTGTTTGTTTTTGTTTTTGCACAAAACAGAAGGTGAACATTGGAAAAAACAACCCATATACAGAAAAACAAGTCTCACCTGTCCTCCATAGTGGCTGCCACCTGAGAAAGACGGACCCTGAAGCAAAGGTGGCAATTATTTCTCTATCAAAAAGCTTCTTTAAGGGTTTTTGAAAGAAAGACTATTTTCTTCCTATGTTGTACAGTGAAAGCTTACAGAAAGATAAACACTCAATGTATGTATTTGTATTGCATGCAAATTAGGGATGGTCTGTAACCTAAAAATCTTCTGATCATGAACTATTAAGATTAAATTCTGTGAGACTGCACTTGGACTGAAAAAAAATCTTTGCTTTAATTTCCTCCCCAATAAAGCTGACAATAAATGTTTTCAGAAGCCAAGGATGAGATTGTTGGGACTCACATTAAAGGCTGTACCGCAAGGCAGCATTACAAACCCTATCCATCATCTCTAATTCACAACAGCATAGAATACCTTCTTCAACAGCTCCTGACCTCCCTGTCCTGTTCCCCTCCTGAGACGTACCAATTCTCTGTTATCAACTCTGATACTGCATTTTGCTGAAAGAATTGAGGTATTCCATAGATAGAGGAGGAATGCAATATGCTTCCAGCAGTGCTTTCAGCCACTCCTTATGAAACTGTGACAGCAGTAGAAAGGAAATGGGTCCAGAATAAGGAGGACACAATAAAGCCAGAACTGCATTTACTGTGATACAACAGAAGTACTGGTCCTTCACTTTTTGTATTACTTCAGATTAAATACAGTTATATACTTGATCATATATTACCAGAGTAACAGAGTTTACTTGAAACTTTTTTTTTTTAATCAATAGAAAAGTAAAAAATTTTGATGTAGGAGCTAGGTGTTAGGAGAAGGACTACAAAGGAAGACATTCTCACCTGGCCTCCATACTGACTGCCTCCTGAATAAGATGAACCCTGGACAAAAAGAGTCATTTAATTAAATTTAAGCACAAACTGGAACGCAGGAAGTTCTATCTCAGTATAAGGAAAAGCTTCTTTTCTGTGAAAGTGACAGAGCACTGGAGAAAGATGTTGTGAAGTCTCCTTTGGAGATATTTGAAACCTACTTGGACACAATCCTGTGCCACCTGTTGCTTTACTAGGAGAATGGACTAGATCTCCAGAGGTCACTTCAACACCTACTACTCTGTCATTCAGTGACCTTCCTATCCATGTCGTAGTACTCCTTTAAACGATGCTCCATATGAAGAGGAGGTGCTTAACTTCTTACAGTGTAGAACTGTGAGTGTGCTGAACCAGACTGTGCAAAAAGAGAGCAAGACTCAACTGTATTTACTATAATGCACCAGAAGTGCATTCCTCCAATTCCTCTAAAAACTCTCCAGTGGCTTTGTACTCCATACATTTTTAACTACTATATACCTAGCAACAAATGAAGTAGCACATGAAAAAACCTTCTTTATATGGTCTTTAACACAGAAAACTATCAAATTCTTGGATGAAGCAAAGAATCTCACCTGTCCACCATACTGCCTGCCTCCTGAGGAAGTTGAACCCTGAATATCAACAAAAAGGATTAAACAAAACTTCTTTACACCTATTTCTTAGAATCATAGAATCATTTCATGAGACAAAAATTTCGGTCAGCTTCAGGAAATACTAATTTATTTCAGAAAGACATGCCCTATAGTCCTGCAAATTTCAGGAGCCAATTGGATCAACCAGGTATTTCACATTCTAGTTTTCATTAGCCTGAAATCGTAAGTCTTCATCTAAACTTGCTTTTTTTTAATCACAGTAGCACCAGAATGCTACAGAGACTTTCTGAGAAGATTTTAAAGCTAAGGTAGACAGCCAGGCAGACAATGAAAAAAGTACAAGCTTACATAGGTCAAAACTACAAAAGCTTACTTGTCCACCATAATGGCTGCCTCCATAAGAAGATGGCCCCTGGAAAAATATTGAAAATCAGTTATTTCTGAGTGTCTAATCCATGGAAATGAGCAGCAAAGACATCTGTATTCTGTTATTTGGCTGGTTGTAATCTTCCCAGAATATATTCCTCTACATTCCTTAAATTCAGACTATTACTACAAAGAATAGATCACTATATAGGCTACTGAAAAATTTAAATTAAGATAGAATCTGGACAATCCTTTAATTAGAGTCAAATCATGGCAAAAGAAATATACGAAATATTAAAAGAAGGAACTTACATTTCCACCATACTGGCTAGCTCCAGAGGAATATGAATCCTGTAGAGAATACAAACTAAGTGAATTAACTATTGTAGGATTTCCTTAAATCTAAACATGACTCTCACAGGATAACAGGAGCAAGAGCGAAGGGTAAGAAGGGAGGTCAGCAGGGCTCTCAGTATTCTTTAATAACTACAGCTCAAATCTTACAAAGTAACTTAAAGAAATACCCAAGTTGCTAAGCAAGGGCGGAAGAAAAAACCCAGTGCTTTCTTTGTGTGATTTTATGGGAAGGTTAAAGTACTCTTCCTCAAAGTTCTTTCTCTGCTCATATCTGGAGAATGGCATTTCTTCATTTGCGAAGATGAATCCTGGGCTAAAGCTAGCAGTGTAAGACTGGCTACCTAACAGGACTCTGAAAACCAAACTAAACAATTCACTGAAACATTATATGAAAGGTCTCATTAAAAAGATGAGAGTGGATTTGTTTTTCTTAATAGAATTAGGTCCACTAGGAATTTAAAGTGCTGCATTTTGTAATTCTTCCTCCACCCCTACACTTTTAGGTGAGGTTCATCATGCTAGTTTCACAAAACAGGGAAACTATTTGCTAGAAATGTATAAACTCAGTGATGAATTTACTCTTTAAACATAGTTCCATATCAAAAAGAATTTAATAACATGTGTGAATAAACATAATTTTCAGAAGTGGCAATCTGGCTCTCCTGGAGAGAATACTTACTTGGCTATTGTACTGGCTGCCTCCTGAAGATGATGAGCCCTGGGTGGTGGGGAGGTGGAGAAAAAAGAAAAAGCAGAATTTTTTTTTCCTAATGGAACTATTTTAAAAACAAAACACCTTGGAGGACAGCACTATATAAATTTCTAATTTCAACTTTTTTGCCTGGGTTTAAAATCTACTAAAAAATGTAAAATCTAGCCTTCCCTACTTTGTTAATAGATCTAAAGTTTAGTGGATACCTGTCTACCAGATTTGCTGCCTCCAGGGCCCTTTCTTAAAGGAAATACCAGTTATTGAACTTCAAAGGATCTAACTGAAGGATAGGAAGTTAATTCTTTCAGTTTAAAATCAGTACACTGAAGAATGACATCCCCACAAAAAGTCTTTAATATTCAGTCTTGCAGAGATATTGGACTCTGTGGACTTTGTGGACTCTGAACTTCCATAAGATCTGCTAAGCTCAAAGAAATAAAGTGGTTTTGTGTTTCAGTATAACATTAAGCACATATCAGAAATATGTCCTTCATAAGGAATTAACAGTGTAAAATGACTCTGAATTGCCCTGTAAAGATTTTAAAGGCAATGCTCCAAAAAAGACTGTAACATATCCAGGCTAGAACTAAGATATATTCAGTATGCAAAAGCCTTTCTCTCATGATGAGGTACTGGGTGCATCTACACATTGAAGTACACATCAGGAGCATGCCTTTGAGATGAAACTCCTGATAATGCCTACCCACTGTAGTTCATTTTGCATCAAGGAGTGGTCTAGGAGTAAACTCACTGGATCCCTTTCAAATTATAGAATACTCTCAGATGTTTTCATTCAGTCTTCTCTTGGAATGAATACTATTTCAAATGGAAAGAGAAACAGAGTCCTGCGATAATGTCCTCTGTGCATTTTTACTTGTAACTAAGGTAGGTTATCTTCACAAGTATGTGAATGACTTCTACTTTTTAATCTCTCTAGCCATTATATTGGCAAAACATCACACTGGGCACACTTAAAAGCTGATTAACATTGCTTACATTTGCAGAGGAGTCGCTTCTGACTAAAGTAGGTGATCCACCCTGAAGGAAACAGGAAAAACAAAATTAAAAATTAGCCCTTGTCTTTGATAATAAAGTAAAAATTAAGCAAAACCTTAGAATGCCTGCTCTATGGTATTTTTAAAGGAAGAATATCATAGCCTGATATTAAATTAACCCTTACATTTAACTTATTTTTCTTAATTTGCCAAGACTGCAAATAGTCTTTTTTGTCCTGGAATACCATAAATCATAAAGTATAATTTTGTATCTACCCATGACTCATTGCCCAGAAAAAAACACTAGCCAAGGTGCAGGAATATCCTTTACATACTACATGTTGATTGACCAAATGTGATTTGCTTTGGAAAGCACGTATTACCCTATTTCACAGTATTTAAATATTTTCATATGGACTTAAATACCCTGGAGGTATTTAAAAGGCATGTAGAAGTGCTGTTCAGTGACATGGTTTAGTGGTGGACTTGGCAGTGCTAGGTTAATGGTTAGACTCAGTGTTAGACTGAGTTAGACTCTTCACCTTGGTATAATGAGAAATAACTCCTACAGTTTCATAAGTTACCAAAGGAACAACAAATATAAAATTAAGAGTACATTCAAATAAAAAAGTTAGAAATACATAGGACCACAGATCATTTTCCAGTTAAATCAGTAAAAACACTTAATGAACAAATAACACTTACAGAACTTGCCCCAGAACAATCACATCCACCCTGTAAAGAATGCAAAAATATTTAAGATATCAAGAGCACGATGGACTGAATGGACTTTAATCACAACTCCAATTACTCCCTCCACAATCCCAGGTATGCAAGCCATGAAGTTACATTCATAATGGCCCAAGTGAACAACTTACTGAAATTAGTGTGAAGCACAGACTAATTTCAAATCAAACAACATTAGTCTTCATTCTATGCAACTATTTCTACACTTATGGCTCTGATGAAGCAAGAAATTCCTGATTTTTACCTTCAAATTTATTATCTAAAATCTTTATCTTAAAAAACCCCACAACCTTACTCACCAAAAGGACAAGTAAAAAATTATGGAGTACTAAAGAATTTATTCTGCCTCCGCCAAGGAGGCCAGAGTGCCTGGAACACATGCAGTACTATTTTTATGCTACACGTGTTACAGAAAACGGTTTCTACACTGATAAAATGAACTGAGATGTAGCCAGCGGTTCAGCATTCAGTGTCCCACTTTCCACATTCAATCTGCACAGAATGAGTAAGAAGAAAAATGTTTAGCACCAAAGCAGGTACAGAAGCAAATACAACTGCCATTCAGACAGTTACTACTGGCTCCTCTGTCCGAACACCACAGCAAAAGAAAATGATGTGTTGCTGAAGCTTCGGGTAAATAGGCCAGTAGTTAAGGGAAGCAGTTCTCATGAAGGAGAGATACACGGAGTAAACTGAGTGGCTGACACTAGCACAATTGCACAGCGTGGAGAAAGCAAAACATACCTGTCCACCAGACTGGCTGCCTCCTGAAGAAGATGACCCCTGCAAAAGTTAAATTTTCACTTAAAAGTTTTGGTTTTTTTTTTAAGTTTGACAGTATACTTTATTACAATGCATTGTCTTTTACCTTCTAAATTATAACTCACCACCACCACCCTGGTAGTCTTGAAAGTTAGGTATCACCAATCTGGTCATACTATCTTGAAATATGTAGATATGGAAAAAATTCTCCAACAAAATACCAACACCAAAGAAAAATTTCCCACCTGCCCACCAGACTGGGTGCTTCCAGATGAAGATGAGTCCTGAAAAGATAAAAATTACTTAATCTATATATTAAAAAAAGAAATTAAAAATATACATTGATACCTAGTATTACTTCATTTGTGTCCTGGTGCTAGAACATCAGTTGATAAAATTCATGTATTTTGACCACTCCTCTTGACCACTTGGAGTTTTACAGAGAGAGATACAAGAAAATGATGTTTGAGTACCAAATGAAACTTGTTCCCAGAGGAAAAAAAAAAATCTGTAATGCAGCATGAGGACTATATAGCTTTTGTATAACAAATACTTCAGGTCAAAACCCCGAAGAATTAGTATTTACCTGTCCACTAGAGTAGCTCCCACCTTGAGAAGATGATCCCTGCAAAAAAGAAGATTCAATTTATATTTGTTTAAAATGGCTTCTGCAAAACAAGAACAAGTTTTTGAATGATCATACACACTTTTTTTTTTTTTAAAACAGTTTTCTATTTTGTTTCACAAGGCATGATGCCAGATATCATGAGAAATTCTAGGATATAAACGGTCTGGTATAACTTAGTCATCAGGATAACTTTTAAATAGAAAGGCCATTTTGGAAGGTAACTGCAAATAATGAATAAAATAGATGCTTACATGTCCACCTGACTGGCTGCCTCCTGGGGAATAAAAATCCTGGAAAAATGTATTGAAATCACATGAAGAAAAAAAACCCTTGCTTTTTTGTTTTTATATGGAAAGATCAGGATGAAAAAGCTGATCGCTCCCTTGCTTCTCCTCTCCTCCTTTAATTTTCTCTCATGGTTTCCACAAGTATAACGACCAAAAAAATAGTCTCTATAAGACATCACATGTCCCTTTATGCCTGTTGATAATTGCTGTTTTTAAACATTAAATAAACATTCTTTTAGACACAAATTAAGAGTTCTTATGTCTCCAACAAAATGATTTCTTAGTATCTCATAATTCTTATTAAAATAAAGAAAATAGGTGCCATGTAAAAATTACAGGAAAATTGAAGCTCTCCTAAGAAATTTGTACAGCACAACAAAGCAAAGGGTTTCACTTAGAATAAATGCTGAAAAAATAATGCTATTGAAGTCTTTTGCAGTAAGGCAATGAGTGAAAAAGCAGAGGAACTTGAACATTTAAATTGTGGTACCATATTTGTACATGAGTTTGATATTCAAGAGCACTCCTCAGCAACAGTTGGGATTTCCAGCAGCACTTTAACATTTCAGCTATATCCTCAACTCCCTCTGTACTCAAGCTCTTTCTATCCTACACCGGAAGCTGCCACAGCACACAAGATTTAATTTAGGCAGCTAGCAGGTACCAAGCTCCAGGGCAGATACCCTGGAAACACATAAGGAAGGAATGCTTACCCGTTCACTCTGGCGACTGCCAGATGATGAGGTGATATCCTAAAAAATATTAGGAACTAGTTATTGCATGGCAAATATTGGGTTTTTTTTTCCTAAGCAAGAGTGAAACAAAAAGGAAGGCATGGTTCATCTATAAGGTAAGCAGCATTATTTCAAGTTCTTGTCCTGAATCCTGATACAGTGTAATATAGATTGAGATGAGAAGTCATTCCTATGTTATTTCCTTTTGGGATGCTATAGGGTAAGATATCAGCACTTTAAGAACAGTGGTACACACTAGTGTTGTATACATGAATTTCCTTCATACCTTAGTTTCTTTCAGAGGCCCTTGGGCTCCTCTGAGTATCATGTTTTAGCTTTGTTGAATAGCCACAAGACAGCTTTGATACAGAAACTGCATGGAAACTAACGACATATTGTAACCGTGGCTGAAGTACACAGCTGAATTTATAGAAAACTGGACAACAATTTCCTACTAACCAAAACACTGGAAAACAGACCTATTAGAAAATTAGTTACAGTACAATCAATTACTCAATATTCCAAGAAAATAAGACAGTAAATTTGGGAAGTTTTCTTAACAGCTTCACTGCAATTAACTGAAAATTTATTTCAGTCAGGAGAAGAGGCACATTCTGAAACAGAAACACAAGCAGTTCTACCACACTATATGCAAACAGACCATTCATAAGCAATACAGAGATGAAGGAACTTGAATTCTTCTATGCCTGGCATTAAGAAACACAGATGAACTGTAGCTTGAATTGAAGACAGAGAGGGAACTATTCTGTGCAGTTTTAATAATGGAAGTTTTATTACAGAAAAAGTTACAACTGAGAAGAAATGCTTACACTGCCAGCTTCACCACCTCCTATGGAAGGTGAATCCTGTAAAATAATGGAAAATAATTCATTTTTATATAGAAAGGACTTTTACATGACCCTACTTGTGTAGGGGAGAAAACAGAACAAAAATAATGACACTTAAAATCTCCAATTTTACCTAGACCGGGGAACATACAAGAAAATAAAATATATGTAACTTTACCTGTTGCTTAAGTACAAAAGGTTAAAAAGCCCTCCTTGTAAATTTAAAAGATGATTTGCAAAACGAACCATTCTCTACATTCAAAAATCCTATTATTTATGCTTCATTCTAGATCCTACACAAGCAGCAGCAGCACAACACAACTGTCTATAAAAAAAGCAGTCTGGATTCTGTGTTTTATTATTAAAATAATTTTATAGGACATTAGTTGGTTAAAATATATTGCTAAATAAAACATAAGATGTTCTCTACAGAATGATCTTACAACGACACACATAAAGTATCTGTATTTCCCTAGACTTCTAAGAGCTTCTGTGTAAGTATGGTGTATAAAGTAAATGTACAAATATTTTCCTTTCGAAAGAATTAATGCAAAAAAAAAATAAAACAGTTAAAGCACTCAATAGTTACAATGGCATAGTTAGCAGGATACAGTGCACCACATTCCCTCCAAACATAGGTAAACAGAAGTAAAGAGAAAGAAAAAGATAAAATCACATTTTTGTGATCATCACTTAAAAATACTTGAAATACAGGACTCAGCCCACATAAGAACCAATAAGAAAGCTTAAGCTTTTGATGTATGAGAAATATTTACCTGACCATGAGATCCAGCACCGCCATATGTAGAAGAACCAGCACCGCCATACGAGGAAGATCCAGAACCACCATATGAGGAAGATCCACCCTGTTCAGAGAACATAAATAATTTTCATATTAAAAACTGATTTTTTTTGGGGGGGAGTAGGGGGATTGGGATGGGGTGTTGTTTGTTTGATTGGGTTTTTTTTAATCATTACTGTAGTGATCCCCTTCTGGGGAGATATTAAAAAAAATGATTATTTGCTTAGTTATAAGAATGGCTACTAAGCAAATAAGCATTATGTCCCTGTCAAGTATTTTAAATTCATCTTTTAACTCAAATTCTATTTCCACTTTTGAAGAGACCTTCACCTTGCAGAAAACTCAAAACTAGCACTGTTTAAGAATAGAAAAAGTTTTGGGCTACTTAGTTAAAAATATACACGATTTTAAGCCTTTAAGAAAAAACCCACCTTCATTAACATGTAACAGGAGCCAAAAATCAGAACTTAGCTGTACATATGGGCCAGGGTAATGGCTCTCAGTATCTTTTATATAAATGGATGAGGGGAAAAAACCCCACCAAGCCAAAAACCAAACCACAAACAGGAAAGTAGTATTTACCTGACCGTAGGATTCACTGCTGCCATCATATGCAGAACTACCTCCCTGCACAGAAAAATAAAAAGTTTATTCTTTTGGTTCCCTCAAGAAAAAGTTTTCCTTTGCTCAGTATAAGCAAAGTATAAGCAGTATAAGGATGAAGATAGCAGAAATCTTATCTTTACAAGCGAGGAAGAACACACCTGTCCGTAAGATCCACCAGGATAGAAGGAAGACCCTCCCTGTACAGAGAACACACCAAAAAATTACTGTTTTGTAGTTGAAATGCTCACTCAGGGAAGGCTTTCAGACCGCTCCTGTGCAGACACAGTGACCAGAAGTCTTACCTGGTTGCCAGAGTAAGAGCTGTAGGAAGAACCTGGGCCCTCCTGAAAGAAAAATACAAACCAGTTGTTTCCTTGCAGACAAGAAGACTATTTAAATGCCAGTGTTTACAGTTGTAAAAATACAACCCATCTTATAATTCTGAGTTAACCTCTATGTACATAAATTAAAATCAAGATGAGTGCTGTCAAAGTGGAAGGAATCTTCTGGCGATAATTTCTTTATCCTGCTAAAATTTAAATTCTGCAAGAAAACTACTGGTACTGTTTTTTTCTCTGCCAAATGTCATGCCACTAGGTTACATGAGGGTTAGTTTAGGTGTTCTGCTCTGACACAACCATCAGGTGTGTAATTATAGCATGTCACAGCAACTGCAGTATCAGGAATCTGGGAGCCAGAATGATGGGAATCGGCATTATCCTGCCAAGGGAGGAAGAAAACTACCTGTCCATAGGATCCTCCAGGATAGAAGAAAGGCCCTTCCTGTGCAGGAGACAGAACGGGTTACTGGTTTATATTTGACTACTCTCTCGGGGAAGGTTTTAGATGGAGTTTCTGAATGGGGCATTTTATCTGAATGTTTACCTGGTTACCAGAGTATGTGCTGTGTGAAGAACCTGGGGCTCCCTGAAATGAAAACACAGACTAGCTATTCTCTTGCAAACAGGCTGATGTAAATGGCAATTTACCTCATGCTCACCTTTCGCCAGTATTTTTAAAAACACGGATCCTTTTATCACTACTTTTTTTTAGCTGAATGAAAGACTATTCAGCCATTGTAAACACAATTATGTCTTTTCTTCTGACAGACTTTGTGTTGCAAGTTGCATAAAGTTGGTTCAATGCTAGATTGTTATATTTCACAACAGTCACTATATGGGGAATATAGGAATGGAGAGAATAAAAGCCTGTCTTATCTTTACAAGCGAGGAAGAACACTCACCTGTCCATAAGATCCACTGGGATAGAAGGAAGACCCTCCCTGTACAGAGAACACACCAAAAAATTACTGTTTTGTAGTTGAAATGCTCACTCAGGGAAGGCTTTCAGACTGCTCCTGTGCAGACACAGTGACCAGAAGTCTTACCTGGTTGCCAGAGTAAGAGCTGTAGGAAGAACCTGGGCCCTCCTGAAAGAAAAATACATCAGGGTTAGTTTAGATTTTCTGCTCTGAGACACAACCATCAGGTGTGTAATTATAGCATGTCACAGCAACTGCAGTATCAGGAATCTGGGAGCCAGAATGATGGGAATCGGCATTATCCTGCCAAGGGAGGAAGAAAACTACCTGTCCATAGGATCCTCCAGGATAGAAGAAAGGCCCTTCCTGTGCAGGAGACAGAACGGGTTACTGGTTTATATTTGACTACTCTCTCGGGGAAGGTTTTAGATGGAGTTTCTGAATGGGGCATTTTATCTGAATGTTTACCTGGTTACCAGAGTATGTGCTGTGTGAAGAACCTGGGGCTCCCTGAAATGAAAACACAGACTAGCTATTCTCTTGCAAACAGACATTTAAGTGAGTCCATTTCTGAATTTCTATTCTGTTAAAATATAGCTTTCAAAAGGGACATTACTTCAATCATTAAAAGGGAACGTAGTTTATTTTTGTTAGAGATAAGGAAACCTTCAATCGATCATTGCCAGGTCATGTTAAAAGCCTTGAAAGAAATAGTAACTACTCCTTTTACTATTTCTAATAATATAATCCTATATCTTACCTTTTAGACTTAATATTGTTATAGATGATCATGACCCTGATGATGTTTTTAAAAACTGACTGAATACTGAATTCCCGAAGTTTTAACAGGGCTTATGAGAGCAGATTTTTCAGTTCACTGCTCAAAGGAGAATTCTATTTACCTGTACGCATCATCCACTATTACTGTCAAATTATTTTTATATACAAAATAGACAAAATATTATTCTGTGGTTAGACAGCTTCCTCAGATAAATACAAGAGCTCTGTCTACAAATGTTATCTGAAGCTTAGAGAAAGAGCAGAACAATTGCAGTGTGAGAAATCTGGGGATTTGAATAAGGAAACCCATTGCTTCCTTTGAAACAAGATGGCTTATGCATGTGTTGCTTTGACTCTACTCTTATTTTATAATCTTTTCTAAGTTTGAGTAGACCATCATGTAATTCATCTTTTACATTTAGAAGAAAACTTTTGCAGAAATTTTCTTCCTGGGCTGAAGAATCTTCAAAGAAGTAGATGACTCACATAGAAGATTTTTGATTGCTGGTTTATTTACATATACACATCTACCTATATCTTTTTTTATTCAGAAGAATGAACCTGCCTATCATGGCCAGTGTTTACACACTAATCTTAGGTACTGCTACTGCCATATGTAGAGGATTGACCCTGGACAGAAAATGAAAATAATTCCATTTAATTCAGTCTATCTCTTTGAAAAGATTGCTGAACTTCACAGCTCAGTGAAGACAAAGATTACGAAAGACTACTGATACCCAGTTTATCATAAATTACTTATATCAGCCAGTACTATTGCAAGCTGAAATGCACGTCTCATGTTCATCAAAGCAGACATATCTGCACAGATAACTAGTTTGCTCACAGGTGCAATTTAGATGTCTTATTTTCTTCATGATAACAATTCTTGTTTGATAGCAATTAAATACATCGTCCTCCCCTTGGCCAAGCTGTGCTGACTTGCTATTATAAGCTAAAGACTTTTTTTTTCACCAATTAAAGCAAAGGAAAATGAGCTCTTCAAATGAAAAACTTGCATAAAGATTTCCAACTTTTTCCTTGTAAATGGATTTCCTTATATAGCATTACGATCGCACAAAAAGCTTTTCCTCAATTAAGTTTCCATATTATTTTAATAGACTAGTATATATTTTAAAACATGCACATCATTATTATTGTCTCAATTGTAAGAAAAAGGCAGGATTACTAAAATCCAAAATTGCTACTGTTATATGTTAAAGCTAATGACAGTTAAGCTCCTTTAGCTTTTTCCTGGCAGAGGCATTGCCTAAAAGAAACATCCAGCACCACTGATCACAAAATTGCAGTGTTTCCCTTTATAGGAAAGAATAGTTTATTGTTTCAAGAGATTACTTTTTGAAATATTTATCAGTTTTTGATGTTTCAGTTACAATATTTTATTGCAGCAGCGAGGCAGACAAGAAGCCTTAACTGGATACAGTTAAATTCTGTGGTTACTACAGGGCAATTGACTCCATTTTTTTAAAGTAATAACAGCTAGCACGTAACAGTCAACTAACAGAGCAGCTGTTTTACCATACAGTTACAGAAAGTTAGTGGTCAAATGTAATTATACAATTCAAATGCAACTCTGCCTTCCCTTCTGTATGTAATTCTATCTGTACTAAGGAAATTATCAATAATATTAAATAATTATGGACACTTTGGTAATACTAGGTGATTAATTCAAAATACTCCGTTATGAAGACAAGCGCATAAACTCAGATAATGAATTACCTGTCTATTACCACTGCTTCCATCAGGACAAATGCAGCCACCCTATACATTTAAACAAACAAAAACCAAACAACAATTATTACTTTGTGGAATTTTAATTAATATTTTCTTTCTGATGTGAAGCTATTTAGGGAAAGATAGACCATGGTACTACACACTAGCAGCAACCTTTGCTATACCTAGAGCAAATGATGGGACAGCATAGTTCTATACAGGTAACGTTTGATTTCAAGTCAGACTAATACTACATCTCTTGGTGCTGTTAATGAGAGATGACTCCTCTCTCAATGAGAGAAAATTACCAAGAGTCCAGAGAATCATCGTTGTGCACTCACCAATGAGCTGTGCGTGAAACAGTCTTGAGAAGAGATTTCATAGAGCCATTTCAGATAAATTTCATCTGAACAGGGTCACTTAATTTACAATTTAATGTGTAACATCACCAATTTCCCATGCAACTACTGGATTTAAACTCTGACTCTTGAATTACTTTAAAAACCAGGAAGCTATACGGACCAGACTAGATGAAAATAGAGAAAATCCTGACCTGACCACTTGATCCACTACCAGTTGCAATAAATGATCCACCCTGTAAAGAAATAAATTATTTTTCATAGAAGCATTTTATCAGAGTCTAACATGTATAAAATTAAGTGGCAAGAAGTTATGTGACAAGCTTTTTACACAACTACCATGCACCAACAAACATTATTCAGAACTCTGTAAGGATCATCGTGAAACCATAAATTTGTATAAAACTTAATTAGTGACTGGATACAATACACAGGGAATGGGTATCAGGAAAACTAACTAAGGAAACTGTTACTGTCTCGGAGCTTAGAGATATGATTGTACTACTGAATGTGACTTCAAACTCTAAGAACAGATAACACAGCTAATATTACATGTACATAATGCTGGGCACAGAAGGATTTCAGATGCCTGATAGGTACCAATACAGTACAAAATATTGTATTTGTTCTATATTTTTGTAAAAATTTTTATTTAATGTGATGTAAATACCTGCAATGCTTACATGCTTAGTGGAGGAACAGAAGAGAGTATTTTCTTGATGTCATTACTATTTACAACTGCACAAAATTATAATGTTCTATAGACACAGTGCTGCCAAATCAAAACAGCATCCTTCAGCACAGATGTATTAGTGAAGCCTACTTTTCAGAAATGCAATACAATTTATCAGAAAGCTCCTTACAATGAGATGATGCAGTAGAGGCTATATTATTACCTGGGGGTTAGTGTGGTTGCTATTTGAAGCGGAAGACACATTCTGTGAAGAAACAAGAAACAACTCATTTTTCCATAAAGATAATAAAGCGAAACCCACGGTTCTTTTGGGAAAGAACTACCTAATCCTAAACAGAATGCTCATTTGTGATAACTAGATCCTTATTCTTCTCTTCGTAGGCAGCGTGCCAAGGAGCTGTTACACCAGCAGTACTTCAGAAAAATTGCCAAGAATGCTTTACCTGTGGATCATAGTCTCTTCTGCTCAAAACATGTGATGTATCCTGTAAAAATAAAAGGCATTTCCTATTAGGAGAAAAGTCTATGCTCAATGAGAGGCCTTCTTCACACCCCCCTCCCCCTCCCCATTTATAACAACTTCAGACCCTTTATGCAGAAATTGAGTATTGTTATAAAAGGCTATTTGCACATAATTTTATAGGCTACTGCTGAGTCTGCCTTGAAACTATGTAATACACATATCCATATTACCAAATACTATTTTTTCTTGTTTCACCATTCTATATTCAGCAAAAGTTTTAGCTGTCTTTGTATGACGCTGATCTAAATTTAACTTTAGCATGTATCAACTCCGTGTTTCCTGAAACAGGAATTTGAGCTGCCCTGTAACTCATACCAGGACTAGTTAGTTTTCATACACTTACTTCCTTTAAAGTAATTTCACCCAAAGGGCAAATAGCAAGCTATTTTAATTTTACAGTTTCCTTAAACAGGACAGTATTAAGAAAATGTTACTTACTCGGGCAACAACTTTCTTCTTTGAACAACCAGAACTCTGTAAAAGAGCCAGAAGCCAGCTGTTAGTTTACAGATGCAGCCATCTACCTGAACTTGTCGAGGGGGCATATTCCAGAACAGCAAAGTGTCCAAAGCTATCATTTTACTATCATTAAGTCTTAAAAAGCATATTAATTGTCCGTTTTCACCTTACCATTCCTTCAACAGAAGTTCCTGTGAGTGCAGTATCCCTCAGCTCACCCACCAGGGTTTAGACAACAATCTCTAACTAATATTTGGGGTTTTTTTGGACATTCCCCACCTTTCTTTATGAGAATGATTGGAAGCAAAACTCTAATGTCCTCAACAAAGCATTAATAGTGATAAATGTTACTTTACAGCACTAGCACAGGTAAGACTTTAACTTAGACCAAGTGGAAAAACCTTCAAGTGGCTACCTGCCTCATGTTCACAGATGGTTAATTTCCAAAATAACTATCCAGTCAAAAAGCATATGCTACAAAATAAACCAAACCCTGCTCTATCATAATTTCTTAAAAGTATTATGCTGTTTTAATTTATTGTGGAGCACCCTTAAGAATTGAGGCTAGAAGAGACTGAGTACAGGAAATACAGCATCAAATACTTCATATTCCTCAATCTTTTTTAGGGTCTTTTAAAACAATTACACATTACAATTAGCAGTCAACAGGTTTAAAGTTGAATTGTTCAGTTACTAACACTGTCATTCATTATAAGAATTTGAATACTGCAGAGGAAAATAGAAAAAGCACTTACCTGACCATTGGCACTGTAGGTAGTGTCATTCTGGAAAAGAATAAATTATTTTCTTCTTTAAGAATTATTTAAATACAGTAAGCTTACAGAAACTGGATTCTTTCTGGTACTGCATACAGATACAATAAAAATCAGTTTCTGCTCACATTGTCTTGCCTTGCCTAAATTAGTTTGAAATCCTACCATTCCAGTCTGAAAAAAAATGTAACAACAACTGTACATTGGTAGAAATATAACATAAAAAGCAGTGGGATGACTGCCACTGTATCTCCCCTTTCCTTCATTGTATGTATTTAAGTCTCAACTATGGGATTTTCATTTTTTTCTTAAAAAAAAAAAAACAAAAAAAACCCCAAACAACAACAACAAAAAACAAACAAAACCCAAAGCACAACAGAAAAATTACTGTAAAAATCTACCCTTAGATTTTAGGCAAAATCTTTTGTTACTGTAAAGCCACTGAAATATTTTTCATCAAGTAAAATTTATTTAAAAGCACAAAACGTATCTGTAAAAACTTGCGTGACAATTTTCAACTAGAAAATACGTAGCTGAAACAGCTATTCGTGTGGGAACTCAGCATTCTTTCTGGATTATTCTACTCACTGCATCTAGCAGTGCAGTATTTTCCTGTCTACATGGAAAATTTTGTGATGAAAATAAATTTTAGAGAATGCATACTCACATCATCACAAGCATTGGGATTATCATCTGAGAAATCTTGTGAATCCTACAAGGACATCAGATACCAGTTACTTCCTCAGAATAATTGATAAAAATACAGTTTGATGTTGTATTCTGCAAGACACAATTGACGCTCATGCAAAGGAAAAGCGGAAATTAAATTAGAAATAAAATCTTAATAAGCAAAATAAGGAGCCAAATACATGGCTGTGGTAGTTGCTTACAGGGAATGTTCTGTTCTTCAGTAAAGAAAAACCCACAGCAAAACCAACCAAAACAAAAAAAAGCAGAGAGATGATTATAAGAAATCATTTGAGAAAGATGATGCCAGGACTACAAAGATTAGCGTATAACTAGGAGAAAGAACAAACCAGTTACCTGACCATCATAATAGCCATCTGAGGAGGATGATCCACCCTTTAAAACAAACAAACCAATATCAGAGAAAATTGGGATTTGGAAAACCTGATTTAGAGCAGAGACTAAAGCTTGCATGAAGTGATCTACAAATAGGGAAACAGAGCATTACTTACTTGGCCACCACCATAGTTTTGTGAATAGGATCCACCCTATAAAACAAATAAATATAAATCCTACTTCAGAGGAAACTGTAATTTTGTTCAGGGTCTGTAGAGCTGGAAAAAACAACTGCCTGGCATTCCTCTGAACAGCTTTCTAGATATCTACTAGATAACTTCCCATACACGAAAAAAATTTTTACAAGGAGAAAAATCAATTTCTACCTACCTGGCTGCCACCATAATTTTGTGAGGAGGATGATCCACTCTGCCAACAACAACAACAAATTAGAATTAGTATTACAGTATTTCAGATCAGATATTGATCAGCCATCATGGAACGCAGGTGAAACATCAGATAATAGGCCAGTACTTACTTGGCTACTACCATAGTTTTGTGAGGAGTATGATCCACCCTGTGGAAAACAAAAAAACAAACCAGCAACAGTTACAATGCTGGAGAGAGTAATTTGATCAGAATCCAAAGAGCTAACATCATTAGGTTGCTGAGTTCTTTCTATGTAAGTGAAATCTCAGGCTTGATAAAAAGAATGATTGAAGAGAAGGAGTTAAAGGCTGGAGTTGGGGAAACTTCGCAAGAGCCTAGATGAGCAAGAAAACTACTCTGGATTAGAACTGCTTAAAAATTTTTGACCAGTGGTTAATAGAAAGAGCTACCTACCTGACCACCTTGTGATCCATCCTGTAAATCAGACAGAAATTATGCATAAATTTGATGTTTAGTTTTTGGTTGCAGATTATTTTTATGAAAGCTATGATACTTGCTTAGGAAGAATAAGGAGCAGAGGCAGATACACAATATACACATGATTTTTAACATAGTAACATAGACTACCAATAGTATAAAGGTAAATACTGGAAGAGATATCAAGGAAGCCCATTTATCTTTAAGTAATGCCTAGTAGACAGAAGGGAGTTTCTTTCTGAACAGTCTCTAGAGAATGTATCTTTTTTTCCTCCTGTAGAAAATCTAGTTTATGCATATGAAAAATTCCCCTGGTAGCATCACTACACAGTGGTCTTGAGAAAAGGTTTTAAATAAAACAGTATGTTTCAACACGCAGTCCTTACAAGAGGAACACAACTCATTCAAGTGAATTCAGAAAAAATATTTGTTGACATATTAGTTTGTAAAGTGCATAACAACAGCAAAATCATCAGCTACTGAAGTGGGGGGGGGTATTTGCCATTCATTAAAATGGGGCTGAGACTTCATTCAGAAGCGGCAGAGGAAAATGAAATTAAAAGCATTGGCTTTCAATATTCTAATAGGCTGAAGGACAAAAA
>VXBZ01000698.1:832474-843697 GCA_013399135.1 Heliornis fulica | reverse complement strand
AACATCCCTTAGAGCTAGACAACTCACAGACATAATGCAAGGAAAAAGAGAGAAAAAAAAGACCCCAAACCCCTCTGACGCTCCTGTGTATAGGACAGCAGTAAATTCTAATCTCATAATTGGTAAGATTACATGGATTTGCATTCCATGAATCTGAGATTGGTACTAATTGAGTTAGTGGCAAATCTAATTTTGGAGCATCTTAAAATCGGAGGAAGAAGGTCATTTACCTTGTGACAGGGATTGCTGTCATACGAAAAACCCTGTTAAAAACCAAACAAACCAAGAGGTCAATGCCCAAATTTCCCTTCTCCTGCAAAGTAGCTAGCTTTCTTAAGATTTCTTATGTGAGAATCAATGTAACAAAACTCAACATAGAACTTTGCAGAGAGTGTGTTGAATTTTACTTAAATCTGTGGCTTTACGTTTTGTTACTCCTTTTTTTTTGTTATCTTTTGTTACATACAAGCGCCGAGACACATGCACACAGAACTACTTGTGTGCCACATGGAAAGTGAGGCAGATTGGCAATTGGTGTCTCCCTGTATCACCCTGTTCCTTTTGACTTGTAAAAATGAGCTGGGTTGGGAGTGGGTTTCAGCTTTTTTGGACAGTCCTTTTAGGAATCAACAGTTACTGTCATGTGACTATCTACCTCAAAATCTTGGTAGATTCATCCACCACAGATATCAGTTGAGGCTGCTGCCTGAAGTCTTTCATTTCCCTGTTTTGTGTATATTTTGGCTACAGCCATCTTTCCCGTTGGGATAACAGGATGAGAAACAGTACTTGTAGTGAATTCTACCCTGGTTGTCGCGCTCCCATTATTAGAGGGCAGGTCTATTAAGTATACCTGTGATGAAGCTTTGGTGGAAATTCCATTGCTGTTAATTTTGCCCCATGCTGCTTTTCAGGTTTTCACATGGATTTCTACTCATGCTTAACTCATAACAACCCTAATATTTCTGCTAAATACTTCCGCTAAAAAACTCTGTATTTACAGTTCTCTCTGATTCTTGTTGCTTTCCCCAATGTATTTATTTGGATATAGGTTCACTATCATGACCTCATCCATGGATTCTTTCAACTGGGATCTCATTACTGAAGACACCTTCCTAACACCATCCTAGACATGTTGAAATGGAACCAGGATGAAAACTACTAACCTTACTCATATTCCACAGGAGCCACTCTCAGATGCTATTACTCTCTATAGGAAGTAAATAGAGTAACATCGAAAAATCATGTCTGAGCAAAGATTGTACCTAGTTACTGAGTAGACTGATGAATAACTACTTGTCTGCCTTCTGAGTGTAACACTACCTAGGAGAAACCACTTCATTTTGGTTACAATGATCATTATCAGCCTTTTTTGATCTTTTTGCTAGTTATTGCCATCTAACAATGACAACAAGATTCGAATTACCAAACCTTATGTAACTTATTGGAAAATGTAATAATACTACAAAGAAAGCTGGGCCTAAATTTCAAAAAGTTTGATGAAGGAAGACTTACTTGTCCACAACCACTGCTGCTACCTGAAGAAGCAGATCCACCCTGCTGAGAAAAAACAAAAGAGCAGTTCAAATAATAATCCAAACAATCATTTTTCCACATTTCAAATACAGAAATAAGTTTTAAAGTGCATTAACTGCCTGACTGCTTAAAAGGCAGAAGACTATAAAAAAAAATCAGAGTAGGATGTAGCTGAAATACTGTCTATGCTGAATATAACAGAGCCTCAAAAAGATAGCATCAACATGCACGCTTTTCTGTGTGGGAGAGTGCTTCAATTAGCCATTGTTCAGAGACCTCTTTGAAAAATCTTCAGAACTTATTTCTCATGACAACCCACTACATTATTTCAAAAAGCACACCACAATTTCCCATATATGAACAGAAATACCATATAAAAGTTCTGTACTGACTGATGCTTACCTGACCATAGGAACTGCTACCCTGAGGTCGATAGACCTGTAAGAAAGACAAAAGATCCCTTGCAAAACTAAGCCATAGTCCCAGCACAGCTGCAACACAAAAGCTTCTTCCCCTAAAGGTTCCTCTGCACTGTGTTCTCTTCCCTTCACAGCAATTCAGTACAACTAAAATCAAGGACCACTCAGCAACACCCAAGAAAGACAAAAACCAAAACCACCAGCCAAACCCCAAAGTCCATTTACAAGGCTGGCTCCTATGGAAAAGCTCAATACATTTCCACAAAAAGGTTTCACCTGGCCATAGGACTGGCTGCCCTGGGAACCCTTTAAAAGAATAAAAGAGAGAAGGCAATTACCACCTTGACAAGGATGCTCCTGAAAGAGCATAACGTTTATGGAAACACAGCTGCACAAGGGTTTCCCAAAAAGGCTCTTCCTGAGCCAAAGGAGACAGCAGTATGCCAGCATCTGTGTGGCAGATTGCCTCTTTCTCAGCAAAAGCCATGAATCAAAACAAGGAGCAGACTTCCAAAGCAAAGATCACTCATAAAAGTCTGCCAGTCACACTGGGCACACACAGAACAGCAAAGAACTTCCTACAGAATATTCAGTTTGCTTACCTGTCCATAAGAACTGCTGCTCCCTGAGTAACTCAACCCACCCTACAACAAGGACAACATCTGGTTACTTCCCTTTTGGAAGGGATCCAGCCTGCATTAGGAAAGGCAAGCAACTACAGCCCAATTCTATGCAGGTGGCATGAACAGCCTGACTTCCTCCTGGCTCTCACAAGAATGCCAAGTGCAATGGTCGTCGTGCTGGGATTCCAGGTGAGTGAGTAGCACACGGATACATTTTGAGTGTGAGAATACACACTTTCAGAGAAAATGTCCGTTACATTTCAAGTTCTGGAGGGATCCGTGAGTGCTTTTGCAGTGCCACGACACTCCACTTTCTGAAATACTGTATTCCAACTGGTGACCGACTGATGCTTACCTGACCGTAGGAGCTGCTACCTTGAGGTCGGTAGACCTGTAAGAGAGGAATTATTAGTTCTTAATTATTGAATTTGTTAAGCAGATAACTTTCGTGGTTTTCTTTTTGTATTGAAAAAACCCAAACCCAAGTAAGACTAAGAATTGACAGACTCTTCTATTTAGCTAGAATTATTGTCATGTTTTATTTGAAAGAATATCTGATCACATTATTCTTTCCAACAACAGGGTTGTTTTATGACTGTCTCAGATGGGATTCTTGTCTTATGAGGGAAGGGATGCCATATTTTCCTATTATGTTTGTTTTGCCTGCTGTTTCTCAGACACTGGACTTAGATGGCCAATGATTGTTGATCACCAATTTCCTAGATTTGTGTTTTTGGTGGGCCCCACTTACACAGTTCCCTTCTAAGGAAAAAAAGAAAAAAGAGAAAAATTTAAGAAAAAAATATAGAAAAGATAAAACCCAACGAGTTTTAAAATGGAAACAAAACAAAGCAATTAAATGCATCAGGTCAACTGAATTAGTCAAAGATGCTTGTACCTTTGAAAAACATTCAGTGACATAGAAGTTACTGTGTGTAATTATAAGCTGCTGATGCAATCTGCCTTGCATATAATGTCAAAAGAGTGCAGAGGTTGTATGTACATACAGACCTGTACCACAGCTGTCAGAGTTAAGACAGGAATTACCAAAAAGGATGTGAAACACCTCACCTAATCCTGCTATCTGATAAAGATCCTAACAAAACTAATTGCTATCTTAGGGCTGCATTAACTCACAGAAGAACTGTAAAGGAAAGTTAACATTCATCAGCTGCAGGATCCAAGACCAAATCTTCCTGCAGATGAGCACCTGAACTAATGTTCTGTAGCTCCTCAACACTGTTTCTCTGTGCTAAGACCAATTGAGACAGGAAAGAGATGACTAAAAATATGCCTATACCATGTAAATCCACTGCAACAAGATCAGCATAAAAGAGACTATTTCTAGCCAAATTTAAAGGTCCATACCCATGGAAAAAAAAATACGTAGCGCAGGAATTCATGCTTCCTGAGATAGACAATAAAAACATCTCTTCGTAACAAAGGTTTGAAATAGATTCGGGAGGTTGTTTTTGTGGTTTGTTTTGGTTTTTTTGTTAGTTTGAGTGCTGTTTGTTTAAAAAAGTAAAAATAAATTGAAAAAGAAGAATAATTTTAAAATCTGATACATTCTACACTGCCATGGCACTGTACTTTATCAAATACTGTATAACAGATGATACTTACCTGACCATAGGAGCTGCTACCTTGAGGTCGGTAGATCTGTAAGAATGGCAAAAGATCCTTTGTAAGACAAAGCTGTAGTCCCAGCACAGCTGCAACCTGTATTCCAACTGGTGACCGACTGATGCTTACCTGACCATAGGAGCTGCTACCTTGAGGTCGGTAGATCTGTAAGAATGGCAAAAGATCCTTTGTAAGACAAAGCTGTAGTCCCAGCACAGCTGCAACCTGTATTCCAACTGGTGACCGACTGATGCTTACCTGACCATAGGAGCTGCTACCTTGAGGTCGGTAGATCTGTAAGAATGGCAAAAGATCCTTTGTAAGACAAAGCTGTAGTCCCAGCACAGCTGCAACCTGTATTCCAACTGGTGACCGACTGATGCTTACCTGACCATAGGAGCTGCTACCTTGAGGTCGGTAGATCTGTAAGAATGGCAAAAGATCCTTTGTAAGACAAAGCTGTAGTCCCAGCACAGCTGCAACCTGTATTCCAACTGGTGACCGACTGATGCTTACCTGACCATAGGAGCTGCTACCTTGAGGTCGGTAGATCTGTAAGAATGGCAAAAGATCCTTTGTAAGACAAAGCTGTAGTCCCAGCACAGCTGCAACCTGTATTCCAACTGGTGACCGACTGATGCTTACCTGACCATAGGAGCTGCTACCTTGAGGTCGGTAGATCTGTAAGAATGGCAAAAGATCCTTTGTAAGACAAAGCTGTAGTCCCAGCACAGCTGCAACCTGTATTCCAACTGGTGACCGACTGATGCTTACCTGACCATAGGAGCTGCTACCTTGAGGTCGGTAGATCTGTAAGAATGGCAAAAGATCCTTTGTAAGACAAAGCTGTAGTCCCAGCACAGCTGCAACTCAAAAGTTTCTATCTCTAAAGGGTCCTCTTCACTGTGTTCTTTTTCCCTCACAGCAATGCAGTGGTACGACTAAAATCAAGGACCACTCAGCAACACTCAGTTACAAAAAGACCCCAACTCAGCCAAACGCCAGTCTATTTACAAGGCAGGCTCCTATGGAAAGAAAAGGTCAATACATCTGCACAAAAAAGTAAAAAAAAAAAATCTCACCTGGCCATAGGACTGGCTGCCCTGGGAACCCTTTAAAAGAATAAACGAGAAGGCAATTACCACCTTGACAAGGAGGCTTCTGAAAGAGCATAACGTTTATGGAAACACAGCTGCACAAGGGTTTCCCAAAAAGGCTCTTCCTGAGCCAAAGGAGACAGCAGTATGCAGCATCTGTGTGGCAGATTGCCCTGTTCTCAGCAAAAACCATGAATCAAATCAAATCAAGAAGCAGACTCCCAACTTTGTGCATGCTGAGTATTCTCAATGCTGGGTTCTGCACTCCCAGTGGCCCTGATCTCTTGAATCATACCCACCCTTGGGACACATTTTCCTGGTTGCATGTTGTGGCACAGAGAATACTGATGGACATCGATGCATGTAATGGGTTGCTAAGTCTTTCCATGTGTCTTTCCCGCTACAGCCCTTCCCCTCTCTCCCCTACCCCTGTGAAGAAGGAGGAGATCTGAAGCACTTTCCTACATGATTTAATACTATGAGTATTCTCATGTGTTATCTGGCAAATATTTATGTATCAGTCACACATAGAAATACATTTATGAGCATTCAGGGAAAAAAATAAAAAACACCAATGCTAGATAATTTTATGAACACTGCCCACCGCCAAAGAAAACAAAAATCTGAGAAATAGAAGTACTTGCATTCTGTGAAATACACTTAAAATGTAGAAAACAATTTATTTCCTTGTTGTACTGACCTTGTTTTAGAGACATTTACAGGAATATATCTATTCCTTTGTATGTTAACTTACCTGAACATAGGTGGTGCTGCTGCTTTGCTGTTTTTGTCCACCCTACTCAGAAAGAAAAAAAGATTATTTTTAAAAGAAAATACTTATGCACAAAGATATTTCAAGAAACAACATTATCCTTGTATCTACTAGACAGTTTAAAAAACAGAAAGCGTTCCTTATGCCCTTTCTTACTTTGTGTAAGAATTTTTTTCCATCTCAGTGTTAAAATGTTTGATATTACAGTGTATAAAGATCCTTCATAAATGAAATGCTAAAACTATTTACACAGCTTGATGTCATTTTCTTAAAATTCATCCTAGAGTTCATTGCTGCGTCACAGTGTGGTATTTCAAGTGATTTTAAATAATTCTGCCCTTCAAATATCACACAAATTGCTATGAAACTCATGTCCGTCTATTTCATATTATGATTTATGCATATTCATGAAAAAAATCAGCTTTTGACAAAGGCTTTTTCAAAAAAAATTGGAAAAACTACCATTATAATTTAAGAAAATGAAAAGTCACTGAAAAAACAAATCTTTCAATTCCCATGAACTATGTCGATTATGAGACCAATGAAATATTTCTCAGTTTTATTTTTACATACACATTTAAAATATTTCAATATGTGCAATTTAAATTGAGAAATAAAGCAACAATGTAATCTCATTCCTTTCCCTGGCAGCATTCCTTAGTAGCTATGGAAGAATCCAATGCTATAGATTTTGAAAGCAATGTTCAAAGTTCATCTGGGGTACCTAGCTACTCATCTTTTCATTGAAAGTGAGAATTTTTTGTCAGAGTCTGAAAGAATGAAGTTCCAAGCTTCGAAGAATTGTAGGTCGGCTAAAATTGCACAGGACCCAGAAAAATAGGGATGCCTGAGGGATAACCATAAAACTTTATAGACATGTGTCTAGTGAAATGGGTTTCTAATCAACAACTTTTCAAGTGTTTAGTATCACAAAGCAATGTTATAAATACAACAGCAAACAAAAATTCACCTAAGCACTAACTAACAGGATTTTAACAAATGTAATGCTGAGCTAGTTGCTTCCACTGAAAGAATAAATTATTTAAACAAATGTGAAACTGAGCAGATTATGATCCATGCATATTTCATTTAACATCAAATATAATTTAAGCTTAAGTACTAGAACTCCATCTACCTTCCTCAGTGGATTGAGATGGTTAAATTTTGAAAATTTTGAGAGCAGTGTAGAATTAGCATACAGAGGTTTTCTAATTTTAATGATCGTAGAAGAGAGTTCCAACAGTCTTTAATCAGCAACCAAGATACCCAATTTGCTGCAATCAGAAAAACACCGTATTCCACCACTCTAGTTTGTGGATACCTAAGATACCTGTAAGTTATCCCTAGTTATTTATTACCAGAAAGATGAGTTGTGTATTAGTTTTCTAAGAAAGCGCATCAGTTGAAACTCAAGTATAATGGAGAAAGAACATCTACCTGTACTACGATCCTAGTAGCAGAATTTCCCAAAATCTGAAAAAAAAAAAAAAAAAAGGAGACTCAAAACCAAACAAAAACTGAAAACACTTAATTTGACTTGTTCAAATACAATGCTGTAACATGGGAATTAGCAAGTTGGGCTGCTTTACTTGGGAGAATAATGGGAAAGGTCACATGCATGATGTACCGAGTAGTGAATTCTTAACATCATACACTTAACTAACTTATCCTCAGCTCTGAAAGTTTGGCTCAGCAGCCTAGCCCTAAGTAAATTTTTTTTTTTTTTAATTTTATTTTTTATTTACACTTGCATGTGCTTCTACTGCAGTTTATGTGGAGTACAGGCTATGCCCTTTTTATATTAACAGCTTAACCAAATGAGATGGGTCAAGCTAGGACATCATCATCCCTCCAACCCCTCTCACTGTCACCCACATTGGGCATATATCACCACACATATGAATTCAATTCTTCATCCAGACATTTCTTTGCTGACTTTTGGGAAGAAGGGTAGCTAACACCATCTTGATGTAACCGTTCTGATCCCCTAAGATCTATATTACTATTATAGAAATAATAAACAGTAAGCTTACCTGGGGGTAGGTATGACGCTGCAAATGAAAAAAAACAAACACAATCTTTAATTATTTTGTTCAAGGCTTGTCCAAACAGACTACTGAAACAGAAAAAGGGACCTACCTTCTGGATGCAATACACAACCAATGAAAGACAAATATGGGTAGGAGAGCATAGAATAAATGCATCTTAATCTTCAATCAGGTTAAAACAACAGAATGTTTGATTAGAAACACACAATTCAAATGTTAGGTCATACAATCTCACTTTAACCATCTTATGGCTAAAGTTACTTTTGACTGACCAAATGAATTACAAGTAAGCAGAGGAGGATTTTAATGTTCAAAAATTATAATAGATGTGGGTTTACAGAAGAAAATAGCAACAGAAAGAGAAAAATCAATGCTATTCAGGTATCTGCAGCTAATATCCAATATCTCTGCAAGTACTGGTAGCAATACCAGTACTCTGAGATTTGTAGCTATCTTACTACTGGTTTCCCCTGAAGATAATTATGCACCAAGGGTAAACTCTGTCTGCCAAAGAGTTGTATTCATATGCTAGGAATCGGATAAATGAAGTATGTAGATATTTGAAAGCTTTTTTGAGTCAGAATTCTGAGCATCATGATTCTACAATTATAGAGACACATCCTTCTGCTTACCACAGGTGGAAATGGGTCGCTGTTGGCAATGACCACTACCTATAAATCAAACAAAGTGGTTTATACATTAGAAAAATGACAAATACTGAATTTCCTAAATTTAAAAGCTCTGACAAAAATTCTATGAATGATCACTTTCATAAAATACAATTTATATTAAAAAATGTAATGCACATTACCATGCAGGGAAGAGTGTATGTGTACACATGGTTTACATAAAGTATAAAGAAATACAAAACTTGCTCTCAGCCACAAAGTAACTCAGCTGTAGAGGTAGAAGCAGGATATTATGTATCTTACCATATCCACTGGCCTATACTCTGTTTCCTTTTCAATCTTTAACTTTCCACTCCATATGGAAAGAGTTGTGGGTTTTTAGCTTTATTCAGTACTATGGTTGCAAAGGCTTAATATTGAGTTAATAAAAAAAATTTAATCCAAATGCAATAAAAGTATATTTTGTTTATATTTCAATGTTTTCTGATTAGAAACTTTTTTGAGTTCATCCTACCATAAGAATTCTAGCATAAAATAGGGAGAAATACTACATTTTTGAAACAAAGTTATTTTAAAAATAAACTATCAGTATGTTTTGAATTCTTAAAGCAATGCAAAATTAAAATGAAAATTAGCATCTGTGAGGACACAAACAGGAGCACTGTGTGTTTACTGAACACACCAGAATATTAACTCTTAGCTTTCTGGGCACTGAACTGAGAAAAGTCCATGTAAATATTTGAGTAAAATTCAATAGTAACATGAATTCTATTGATTACACTTGCTTTAGACACATTCATTCTCTAGCTCCATCTGAATAATAATTACGTAATCTATATTGTTAGAAGTCCTAATTACAACCACGCAGTAAAAAGAGATCTCCATAGACACGTAAGAACTTTTATATACAGATAAATCAACCATTAACAACAGCCACTACAGCATAGCTGGTTAGCATAAGACATCTAAGAACTAACGTGACCTGAATCACATGAATCCATCTCTGTGCTGGTTTTGGTTGGAATGGAGTAAGTTGTTTTTTTTTTTCACAGCTCCTAAATAATGCTATGTTTGGGACTTGCACTGAAAACAGTGTTGCCCAGAGATGGTTTTGTACTGTTGAGCTGTGCTTATACAGAGGCAGGGACACACTGCTTCACCAGCATGCAGACATGGGGTGCACAAGAAACTGAAAGGGCACACATCTGGGACATTCAACTCCAACTGATATCATGCTCAGTGCAAAAAGCTGGAGGAAGAAAAAGGAAGCAGGGATGGGGGGTGGGAAGGGAGGAGGAGGAGGAGGAGGAGGAGAGTGCTGGGGCTGGTGTTCACAGTGACGGCTGATGTTCGATGGCAGGGTTAAAACCTCGGAAAGTCTTGACTGGTAAAAAGGAACTATAGTATCACTGGAAAAAAACTGGAGTCATGCCAAGATACAACCGTAAGATTTTTTTTCCCTTTGAATTGGGGTGCTTACCTTCTTACTGGAATCTGAACTGCCTGAAGGGACCGACTGTAAAGAATATAGAATCCATTTTTTACTTATGTAAATAAATTATAAATTTACTACAGCACTATTTTTCATAACAATATATTTAACACAGTTTCCCTAAAGTACCAAACAATACTGTGAATAAATTAAGAAATTCCCTCAGAATTAATAAATAACTGAAAGAAACTGTGTGGGTTTTTCCCCCCCTACAACCTCCCCAGTTTTATATAGTATTGTATAGAAGCATTTAAAATGTAGTAGTGTAAATGTTTCATCTAACATCAAATTGGAATTTTTTTTCTAATAAAAATAACCTATCAGTAGAAAAGAAAAATATCTGTCCTACCTTCATAAAAAAGAAACCAAAAAATAATCCATTCCCCCCAAAATAAAAAAATACAGCTGAAATATAAACTGGAATAACGGGATAAGCCATAAGAATAACGATTTTTTTTTTTTAATGAAGCACAGTATGCAAAGAAGTTTTCTATTTCATCAACTCATATGTACAATTTCATAGGCAGGAGGCGTGAAAATACTTTTAATTTTTAGTAACCATCAAAGAAAGCAGTGACTCCTGGAACGTCATAATAAAAGTAACTGTTGTTCATTTGCAGACTAAACAGAATTGAATTTCAATGCAAAACAGAAGTAAATACCTCTAATGAAGTTGGTAAAATTTGGGTATAACTGTTTAGTTTCTGAGTAGCTTAGGAAATGTAAAAGATGTTGGAAAGCACATAGTTACCTGGCCATAGGTAATACCACTGCTGGATGCAGTCTGAAATAAAAACATAAATCAAGTTTTTATTTATATAATAATTTGTTACTTATATCTAGAAGTCATCACTTCTTTTCCTCAGATGATGTACATTTCCATCTACACAATCAAATCTAGGGCAATAGGAAAGCATACTGAACTTGCTCAAAGGTAACAGAAGTAAAAGTTTTCCAACATTCTACTACAGTCACAAGATT
>VXBZ01000698.1:699653-832457 GCA_013399135.1 Heliornis fulica | reverse complement strand
GATTAATGTTGTTTTATCACAAATACAATTTAGACTTACATTAAACAAAACTAAAATATATTAAGCATTTTAGAATAAATGTAACTAATGATGTGTTCAAAGCTAAACTTATGATTAAGCAGTTTCTTGGCTAAGGTTCTAGCTCCTGACAGACATCAGACTGTTGTCTGAGAGGTTTTTTTACCTGTTTAACAATTTTAAAAATGGAAAACACAACAGATTTGTAAAGAAATACCTTTTTTAGGTGAAAATTAAATAAATTATATTATAATAATTATAATAAATAATATTGCCAAAGGATTAATGGAATAAAACACAAAGCCCCACATAATATTGTGTAATATGAAAAAAAATGTTAACAGATAAAAAGCATTACACAATGAGAATTCTGTTATTTTAGTTGTCTCAACTGGTGTTTAATGGGTCATGAGTAGTTCTTGTAACATAGATGATTACACTTCAAGGACATGACCCTGTAACATCTTTTAATTTTTTTTTTTTAAATCTCAGAATACCACCTCAGACTACCACTATTTTCCTTAATCTATTTAGGATGAATAGTATAGCTCTGCAGAAGAGAAACAAAAGCAATTTGCAATAAGGTGATGAGTTAGGAAGCATATGAGTAGCCAATCAAATACATATACAACCAGCTTACATCTTGACAGGCGTATTGACCATATGCACCAGCAGCACCTCCCTAAGGAAAAATGGAAACAGTTATTTCTCTTGTAAAACTGTTTAAGACAAGACATTTCAGACACCCTCAATTCTGACCAATCCTTATGTAGATAATGTAAAAAAACAGAAGAGTACTGTACTCTCCACTACTCATGTGTGAACACCCACATGTGAATATAACAGCCAGGCCCATCAGCATAACAGCCCTTTCTATATTAATTATCATGTAGTGGTACTCTGGAAACATTTTAAAGATATATTGTCAAGACATTATTTTAAAGGAAATAAGTTACAAAGGTTTACTATAATGCTTGAATTTCAAGCATATGTATGTAGTACATACATATATGTAAAAATTAGGAAAAGGAAACTGGAGTTCAACATTAACACCTTCCTCATTTCTAGTCAATCAATTATAAAATATCAGGGTCCAGCACAGATAGTACTAGTTCCTTTTTTAAAAAACTAAATCTTTCTTATTAGTAGTAAGATTGATAGTCTCCCCCAAAATACGATATGAATGCTTTATGCTTTATGTTTTTGGAAACATTATTCTTGGTGGTGGTGAGTCTTCCCCATTTTTCTTGTTTGAAGTATCAACTGCTAGTGCTTAGCAACAGAACTACTTGACTAGCTGATTTTTGTTTACTTGCTATATTATGAAAAACAAGCAAAAAAAAATTGTAACTGACAGAGTAAACTTGACTGTTTCATTTACCTTTCATTTTTTGTATTAAGTAAATGTTTGAATATAGTAACATTACATTTAAAATGTAAAGTTTTATTTTGTAAATGCTGAAAGGAAACCAAAATGTTTGTGTATATTTGATATAAGTCTGCAAATATTTTAGCCCATACAATTACTCACTATCTAGATAAAAATGCTTCAGCTGAAGTTTTGATCTCTTCAATACCATATTAGAACACACCTGCATCTTTCACCTATTTCTGGATGACTGGCTTGACCTGTTTAAAATTCATAACTTCACAAGTATCTCTGCTGCATGAAAGAACAGAACACTGGAATAGCCCAAGTTATTATAGATAGCTGTGTGATTACTTCTGAAAGAAGGAACAACTTAGAACATGCTGACCAATTCACATCAGTCTGTTTTGGGTAGAAGGGGTGAACAGACCACCTGTACAGTGAGTGTAACATAAGTGCAACAGATAAACCCTTCCAGTTCTTTTTTCCTGATCCTATAATCTATGTGTTTCTATTTAAGTTTTAACATCTCTACTGATTACTATTTTGTATCATTTAATAAGCTGTAATATTAGTGTTCTAGATTCTCCATTTCCTATTTGCAACAAACTCCCACATGTACATTCACAGAAATAAAGCAGCAAAAGGCGAGGAGTTACTATAGAGTTATTTCGGGGACAAAAATGTAAAAGGTAAGAAAAGTGCTTACAGGGCCACATCCACTCTTGCTTATTGTGTAGACAACTCCATTCTGAAATAAAAACAAAAGTAAAATATTTCTATGTAAACAAAAAAAAAGGGGGGCGGGAGGGAAGAGAGGGAAGACAAAAGGGAAAAAGCATCCTGCTGTTTATGGCAGGAAAGGCTGCATGACTGAAAAAGCATATGTGCCAAAATGGGATAATAATGTACAGAGGTTATCAGTGCATGGCAATGGAGCTTAACAATTCTGATTTTGTATAAGACATTAGTCATCATCTGGATTTCATACAACTTTTTCTTGATTATGTAAACTTTCAAAACCCAGAAGTTGTTTTACTAATGGTCTGTATTTTAGAAAAAACTTAAGTTACATAGCAAGATGAGAAAAATCAACTCTCAGAAAAGAGTATACATTATATATGCAAGACATTGGTATTTAGCATATATGTAAATATAACTGGTATTTCTTAGAGCCTGGTAATTCCACTTGCAACTTGTAAAGATTGAAAAAAATGGAGCATCACCAAATAATTCAAAAAGTGATCAGTGAGAACACAGGCATATATGCTCCAGAATTTCTAAAGGGAGATAATGAAATCCACAAAAATTCAACTGCAAATATAATCTGGTGTTATAAGTGCTACAGAGATTATCATGGAGCTTTAACATACGTGCAACGATATCTGGTGAAGTTTGGAAAAATTTTGCAAGTTTTTGTGGAGAAGATAGTAAAACAAGCCTAATTAGTTCTTATTTTGATTGTTAAAAAATAAGGAAAATGCCAAATCAATGAAGCAGTTTAATTTTCATTATTCCAGATGCACCTAAAACTGTAAAACAAATGGCTTGACTATTTGCATGCACTTGTACCAACAGCGGTAGGGATTCTCTAGGAATATGGAAGGAATTTTTTTTTTCGCCTCAAAAGGGTCAACTGAATGCTTGTTAAAAATGCTTCATCTGTTAAATCAGAGACGGTGAAGCACCCTGTAGGTATGAATAGTGAGTACAAGCTATTGAGTTCAACAGAACATAGGTAGCTGAACCTCGTCCAGGTACCGAACATACAGTTTACTGGATGAATAACTGGCATTCTGTGTTAAGTAGCAGAGTTGATATTTCAGTACAGTATCAAATTACTTTGTACTCTGTAGTTACAGAACTTTAGTTTAATGTTACTAAAGTTAGGACTCTTACCTGACTGCCTGAATAGCTGCTTTGAGAGGAACTGGAAGGTCCAACCTGTAAAGAAACCAGTCACAGAGTCACAGAATTGTTTAGGTTGGAAAAACTATTTAAGATCATAAAATCCAACCATTAGTTTAGCACTGCCGAGTTCACCACTAAACCACATCCCTTAGTGACACATCTACATACAACATGGCGTCAACAAAACGTCTTGGCTAGCTACCTTGGAGGAGTCAGGGGCTGCCACCCAGGATATTTTCCTGCCTCCAAAGGAAGTTAAGAATGTTGGGAGCTGCCTGGGATAGTACCAAGGAGCTACTGAACCGACCTCCTACATCAAACAGAATATTCCTTGGAGCATTCAATTATTTTACAGAACATGTATTTTTATATAATGATTTTCAGGAAAGAAAGATGTACTTGATGGGAAAAGGAAAACATACCAAGTAGTTTAAGTAGTTTTCGATAACTTTAATAGTACCAGTGGGTGGAATTAAGTAATTTCAGAGATCTTTAAAACCAAATAATCAAAGCTATGCTAAAACATCTGGGATAAATTAACATAGTTCTGCTGCTTGCCCCATTTTTTATCTGGTCTGTCACTGAGGAGATCACCTACACTGTCAAGATCACTAAAATGTATATGAAAGCTTTTTACTGATATGACTATATAATCAACTAGGCACTATGAAATGTAAGGCATATTTGCTGTGAGGGAGGAAAGAAGAATAATCTTCACTGAGCTGAAAGTGATAGCTTTCAGGAAAAAAAAAAGTCAAATAGTTAAATTTTATATCTAGATGATGATTTGCAAAAAGGCATGGTTTCAGAGCTGTTGAAATAGTGATCTTGAAAATCAAGCAAACATTATGACCAAAAAATGAAGACAGAGAAAAGAAAGTATCTATTAGAAAAATACTCCAGATTAGCTAGTGAGAGCCAGAAGGAAATGGTAACAAGGCTGACAGCCATTTAGAAAGTTTAGGATTAAAAACAACACAGATAAATTGCCAAAAAGAAAAATACATTGAACGACAAGAGGGATAAAAGTGTGACTACAAGCAGCTTTTGTGCTTGGGCAAAGAGCAGTATGTCAATGTCTCTGGAGAAAGAATATTTACCATGATACATCGGCCTTGTGTTGTGTAAGTCCCTCCACGCTGCAAGAAAGAATACACTAGTCAATAAAGAGTAACTGGAACCTGTAAATTCGAATTATTGTAAACAAGAAATCAACCGAATTTACATCCGTGGTCTGACAGAAGTTGTCAAGTAATTGTTTAACAGTGTCAGCATAAATGAGATGTTGCTAGGAATGAATATGAATGGTACAATAATCTTTCATGTTACAGCCATGAACAAATGGACCAGTAGGACAGGAATTCTACAACTGAGGTAACTGAAAATTGGGTAGGAAATTGAAGAAATATTGCTCTTACCTTATTACATTCTACTTCTATCATAAGCTGTGAAAAAAAGACAAAAATTTACTGGTGGAAAAAAAGGCAGCTTAATGCAGAAAACAAAATGAATTTGTTTGAGGGACAAAAGGCAGGTGTACTTGATCACAAGATGTGGTTAGATCACAAGATGACATAAATCAGTTTTGTTACAGTCACGAATACGGTATATTTGAATAGACTTTCTTTACTTTAGCTACCCATATTGTTTAAGATGTCTGACACAAGCACATTTAAAAAAATGTCTATGAATATGTTACACAGTTATTGATCCCAGGGACTGGTGCAGCAGTTAAGAACAGCACAGTACACTTAAGTACAGCAAAGTTCTCCTTATGACCAATTTTTTCTTTATGCTACAGGCTATTTTGATAGCTAGATTATTAGTTTCCTTTCTGTCACCTATGGATATATGTTATCTTTAAAATCAATTTAGTGAAAGGATTAGGCAATTACATTTGAACTGTTGAAAATATCTTATGATTTTGGCCATCTCAGTCAATGAATACATAACAATAAATGTGTTTCAAATCATGCTTTAAGTTTACTGTATTAGTTTCTAGTATACAAATACATTAGAAACATACCTTCCTTTTACTTTTTCCTGTTACATTAACTGACTCAGAATGCATAGGTGTGAGAGTTTTGCTTTGAATTCCAACCCAGAATTTCTCTAGATCTTGAACAACAGTTGCACTAGAAAGAAAAAAATAATGATTTTTTTTCTCCATAAAAATACTTCAATATAAAATTCCCCCACCCAAAAACCAAATCCACTCACTTTTCCAATTACTGTATCATCATCCAACATCAGTTTGAAAATAAATAAAATGGATAAGATGATCCAGAAGATGAATGGACACTATCTGAAGAAGCACTGACTCCAGTGGGGACTAGCTCAAGTGTCCATAAGAACTGGTATACCTCTTTCCCACTCCAACAACCTATATTTTAAATGAACTGATTTTCAAGGCATTAGCAAACGGATCAGATCATGGGTTTAATTTTTGTTCTTTTGCCCCATTTTGTATTCAAGATTTATTGTAGCAAGGCCAAGATGCCCCTATCCTAATACTATACTCAAACAATATTCAAGCTGCCAAATATTTAGAGGTTATCTAAATACCAAGCATGAATTCTGTTAGACCAGGTGATATTTCTACAAGTTTCAGATCTGCAAGAAATTAGCAGAGAGATAAATCTGTCTTCTAATTTTAGCAATTAGTTCATCATAGGCTTATTTTATTTTACAAGCATTTACATCAAACTGCTATTTTTCTGCTGTTCAAAGTGGAAAAAAGTTATAATGGAATATTCTGAACTGACTTATTCAGGAAAGAGGTTTCCTTCATAACACTGCTTAATAGAATTTTTACATATATTAATATCTGCAGGACAGTGTTTACCTTTTATAACTACACATTGGAATGTAAAAACAAACTATGAAAACACCCATGACTGTAGCAAGACAAACTGGAAATAGCATCACAGATGCATCTCAAAATAATCCACAGAAATAAAATTTTAAGGGGAAAAAAATATATTTACACAAATTGAAGATCTCTAACATCACGTGGAGCAATCCATGTTGTTGTAATTTTCTGCTTCACATCTGAATTTGTATGACTTACTGCTGAATTCTGCAATTAAAAAAAATACAAGCAATTACATAAGATGCAAAAGTGACTTTTACCTGTATTATTAGTGGAACTGTTTCTAGTGCAACAGGTAGCACTAACACCCTTCTTAGAAGTGCCAGGTAGCTTCTATATCAGATTCAAATCACATACAAAAAATAAAGGTATTTATTGAGAAAGTCTAGAATGTTAAAAATTTAGTGATGAAATAGCTTTGCCATATAAAATTTAGTCACTTCTATCAATTCTGATTAAAGCTTTTAAAAGAAAACCGAGCTTAAGTAAGTAGTGCAAAGATTGAATGCATACCGTCATGTTATGACATTCCAAGCCTTTAGTGTTTGGATCTGTAATTTTAAAAGTACCAACAGGAACATCTCCTTCTATTTCTCGAGCTTGTAGATTAAATCCTTTAAAACCAACATCTTTAAGTGCTTCTAGCGTCACTGTAAAAACAGGTATTTTAAGAAATTTAAGTTTTAGGCACAATTAAACCCCTTAACTGTTTAACAAATAGCTTCCCAAAGTATAAGACTGGATTTATAGAAACTACTTGGAAACTTTTATAATTTTTTTAAATTTTGAGATTTATTACAGATTTTATTAATTAACAAAAGAATTACAGTAAAGGCAAATGAAGAAATCTGGAGATAAATTTCTGTTCAAAATAACATGAAATGTTATATAGTATCAATTTTAAAAGTAGTTCCACTCTACCAAATGACTACGACTTTCCTGTTAATCACATTTGTTCCCAACACATACACAAAATTTTGGCCAATGGCCCTGCTGATCAAAAGGCTCTTTATTTTCTGTGTAATTAGGCCAAGAAAGCCAAAATACAAATTGCATTGTTTCAATGTCTGCTTCAAAATAAAAGCTTATCTTTTTCCTAAGGCTGAATTGCAGAACTATTTTAATGTGTTACAACTGGAAAGAGAAAATAGACAGTTTTGCCTTATGTTCTATATTAAATATGAAAAATTAATAATTAAAAACTACTCCATTTTACTTCATTGTTACTGAAGGAGCTCAGAAAAATATGGAAGAGAGTAGCTTCATGTTTTGTGTATATCCAAATTGAAACTAAATTTCAAGAGGCATAAACAAATTTGTTATGATCTATTGTAACTTTGCTCTGTCACTTTTGCAAATAAAATCAGAACAGTTTATGCCCAAGCATACATGTAGTCATTACAAATAAGGACAGATAAATGGTATGACACAGAAATCAAGGCAAGGACCAATAAAACCTTGAAAATTTTACTTTTCCTGGCACCTAAATAATTAGCCTTCAAATTTGTCTTCATATTTCAGCCTTAATTAATTAACTTTTCACAGGAGGTATGACATCCAACACTGCAACACAGTGTTAAGTCAAGCAAGAGCTGACTAAGAGCACTGACACATGGCACATCACAGGTAAAACTGCAATATGCTCCATGGAAAGGCACCTTAATGCATCTTCCCGAGACCAGGCACTAGATGGTTACAACTGGAAAGAAGAGGAGCGCTAAAGCAAAAAAGAATGGTTAGGAAAAGGAAAAGGGGAGAGGGAAAACAAAGGCAAGGTTAGTAGGATTGATTTAGGACTCAATACTGTTGTCATGGTAAATACCATATAACCTCACATATTTGAAGTCATCCATTATTTTGCCAGCAATACTAAAAATACAAAAATTGCTACCAGCAATCAAACAGCCCTCCCATGCTTGAGATAATGATTCAGACAGGTCTTTTCAAGAATGACAGCTGTAATAGGACCATGACGCTTCCCCACTCACTGCCTACATACCACTCAGTGGAAGCACATCCACGCTACTAGGTTCTGCTAACACAGAGTCCAAGCTGGACAGCAGCTTCTTAGTAATAGTCTTTTTCAGCTGCTGATACAATGGACATGTGACAGGTTACAACTCACTTCACTATATTTCTAGAAAATGGCTAGGAGAAGTATTCACGAACCACTTGAAGTGTGACAGCACCGTGAGATGGCACCGTAGTGTCATAGGAGAAACAAGGCTGTCAAGGTGTTACATCAAGAGAACAATTTGGGATTAAGAAAAAAATTGTGATTCACATCACAACAGCTCCACCTCCTGCAACTTGATAAAAATCTGTGATGCATCTCTTAGTGACTCAAAATGTCTCACTCTGGTGTTGTCTTATACTGCATCCTGAATTCTTATTTACCTGTAAGATGATAGGATGTGAACATCTAATCAGTGGGACTTCTTTATACTGAAGAGGCCCGATACAACAGCACATACTCAAATACAAAGTTAAAGAGCAACTCATTATTACCCCAGTCTGGGCAACTGTCCGATTTCATTTCAATTCTACCTCAAAGGTTATTGCAGGATGATATATTTATTAGATAGGGAAAGAAAAAAAGTTCAATGCTACAAATATATAGATACATATATGAATATATTTTAAAATATTAATACCTCAGATATAGATGAACAAGATTGAAATAAAAAATAGATTGCAAGGGAAACAAGAATTCTGGGGAAGACTGGTAATTCTGGGAGACACATATAAAGACTTTATGCCATTCAGAATATTTACCTTTAATTTCATTTCCTGGCTCAAAGTTATCAAAAGACACAGCAATAAGATATGGTGGTGCAGATGTCTGTGGTTCAGCTTCATAGTTTGGTAATAGAGAATCACAGTCAATTGACGTATTTGTCTGTGGAAAACCAAGAACTCTGGGAAAAAATATCCCACAGAACAAAAACGCTAAGCATGGGCATCTCCTCATCTGCGGAACAAAGAGACAAAATAGTGTACAGTACATCATTTTTAGCAGTTACCATTTTTACAACTATCTGCTTTTCTCCAGCATCAGAAATAGAACAAGCCAAGAAATCTGGGCTTTCATTGCATTAATGTATTTTGAAGATAATAAATGAAAATTAAATACCTCAATGCGTAATAAAATACTCAGAGTGCAATAAATGACACATTTTTCAAATTTTAAATATTGAATTTTAAATAGAAGTTTAAATTCTCTGGTTACATGACAGCAATCTAACAGCCATGTCTGCTGTGTTATGCCCTTGGACTAGAAAAGGCTTTAAAAAAAAAACTTTCTTGGTTTTGAGACAGCAGATTTAGCTTAGCTTCTTTGTTATTTGAGGACTATGACACAAGCCTTGGTCTCTCAAAGTGGCTTTTGTAGATAAAATGACAAGCCGCTCGCTTGACTGCTCTGCCTACTCCCACTTTCAAGTGACAGCCAAGAAATCTATTAAATGCCCTGGAAAGCTCTTAAACCTTTCCAAAACATTTGCTTCCTGAAGATTTCTGCAAAGTCCTAAAGGACATCTAAACAATTTAAAAATACTAGATTGTTAGTGCATGCTTCCTATGGGTGAATATAATAGCCAGGATAGAAATTCATAAAAAAAATAACTAAGCAGCAGGAATTAAGTCCAGTCTTCAAGGACTGTCAGTGGAAAAACTTTATTTTCTTTATAATTCACTAATAGTACTGACACTGATAGCAAACTGTGTCCAAGAAAGAAAGGAAACATTCCTTAACAGTAGTCCCGGGTGTTTAATACCAGACTTCATGGGCCATGTTCAAATTCTTAACATTCGACCATGGCACCACATAATCTGTAAAGTCACTGTATGAGTATCTCACTCTTCCAGTTGGAAAAATGCTGATACAACTGTTAAATCACAAGTAGTATTTAATAATGCTATTTTTCATGCCTGCCTCCTACGTTCTGTGATACAATAGGCTGTAACAGAAAGAATAGAGGGTTTTTTTAAAGCTTTTCAAACACAATGTAAGAGGCATGTTCAACCAATGTCATCTACCTGTTTATCTTAATTCACATAAGAATGTTTAAGATCATTCAGTTTTGTATGTGCTAGTGAAACAAATAACAGAAGCATCTGGAAGTAGGGAGCAAAGCTTCAGAAGACAATTTGAAATACCCAGGCACTTAACTCTGAACTTAATTTCTTAAAAGCCTACTGAGTCAACAGATAAAACTGATGACTGAAGTGGTGAAAGGTTTCCTGTAGGAAGATGAAGATTTCCTGGCATCACAACCAATAAGTGCAGCAATCGGAAAGCTGTGTATGCAAGTTATCAGGTCTTCAAAGCAGATGAAGTCTATCCCTCCCAAAAGTCTTATGGAAATGTCACTTAAGTGGGATCCTGGTAAGCATTATGTTTTGGTATCAGTATGGGTGTGGTTATCCAATCTCTTGTGATGATTTTGACATGGCCCACCTCTAATTACACTTTAAATACAGCATGTAGGTACTATTATATTAACACATGTGGTAAACAGTGATTTAATGTGAACCAGTCTGTGTGTTGTTGAAATCTGTCTGACTCATGGAGAGATGGAAAAAAAAAAAATCTGTTTCTAATTAGGTGTTCTATTTTAAAGCACAGAACCCCCAGCTCTAGTTCAGCTGGGACTGGAAAATTGTCTGGAGCCAAATTCTTCCAAAAAGAAAACCAGTCTGAAACCCCCTTTCCTCTTTTTTTTTTTTTTTTCTGACTAGAAGAGAGACAGAAACACAAGCACAAGAAGTTGAAACACAGCTGAGGTGTCTTCTCTATTCAACAGATCTAACAGTTCAAGAGCTATCCTAATAGTCTCATCATACCATGTTTTAGAACTAGTTTTTCTATGTGGAAAAGTGAGCTACTAGCATCTTAGAAAACCCCAAGTTCACACAAGGCAGCAGCAAAAAATAATTTCCATGGAACCCAAGCTCCAACATATAACCAATGCAATCACGTTATCTTCATTCACAAACCTTGCCTTTTCTCCTTGAAAAAAAAATTTAAAAATCTAAAAGCAAATATTTATAAAATAAAATCATAGGGAATTCTGGCAAATAAATATTTGCAAGATTCTAATTAAATATAATTATGAAAAATTAACCAAACCCTTATCTGATAGAAAAACAAAACACCTTTTATATCACAGATACAATCCCTTCTTATTATAAGTCTACATAGCCCTGATGTTTGCAGTATCTATGCTGCTACCTTAAGAATCCTCTTCCACATTTAGTATAATATGACTTCAGGCCAGCAATTATATCCCTGGTGCTAGTTAGTTAACTACTGCATTCAAAGTCTAGTGGACTCAGGAAAAGACACTTAGCTAGTTTGCTTCTCCAGAGCCTTGGGCAAAATTCTGAACAGAGGCAAAAGTTGGTTTAAATGTAATTAAATGATCTATATTTAAAGAATATGATAAATGCTTTTCTATAATTTGAAAAACAGTCCTGGCAAGACCATCCTGTCATCAGTTTAAGACTTCATCCTGTATACACCTTTCTAATCCCAGTCTGTATTTCTCTCTTTTCTCCTAAACACTCTTGATGAGACACGGACTTACTCTTTAGCCTCTGAGGATAAATAATATGAATTAGTGTGCACCCTGTCCACCACATCCCCAACAACACACCTTATCGACCAAGTGCTGATGCGTTGGCATCCTCCAGTCCCTCTATGGTCAGTGTGGAAGAGCTGCAGCCAGGCAGTACAGGTGCCCCAGCAAGATGAGAGAGAGGAGGTGGAAGGGCCGGCCAATCCGCAGTGAGGCGGGGAGCCAGCCTGGCCAATCGGGGCCAACTGTGCTTCTGCAGTAGCAATTAGGACACTGCAGATGGGACTCCCCTGCCCAGATGGGGTAATGACAACACACACTCAAGGTGAATCATGCCCCCTCTGACCTTTAACTAGGCATCTGGGATAGCCTTGGCTTCTGAAGATTGATAGCCTAAGCTAGTGTGTTGACTGAAATCTACAGAAGTATGATGACTAAAATAGAACAGAATAGAACAAGCTAGAAAAGAATATTTTCAATTGGAGGTGATCTACAGACATCTATCTAGTCCATCTGCCTCACCAGTTCAGGACTGACCAAAAGTTAAAGCTCGTTATAAAGGCATTGTCCAAATGCCTCTTAAACACTGACAGATTTGGGTACCAATCACCTGTCTAGGAAGCCTCTTCCAGTGTTTGACAACCCTGTCAGTAGAGAAATGTTTTCTAATGTGCAGTCTGAACCACTCCTGGGAGAGCTTTGATCCATTCCTACTGTCCTATCATTGGATACTAGGGATAAGAGAGCAGCACCTCCCTCTCCACTTCTCCTCAGGAATCTGTAGGGAGCAATGAGGTCAACCCTTGTTCTCCTCCAAACTCAAAAAATCCAGACTCTTCAGCTGCTCCTTATAGGACACTCCTTCTAGCCCTTTCATCAACTTTTTTGCCCTCCTCTGGACACAGACGAGGCCCTTAACAATATGACATGTTTCTATTTAACCAGGAAATACCAGGAAATCCGAGCCAAAGACTGTTCACAAGATGCCTCTTGAAATTGTTTGTGAATTAAAATGCACTTAAAATTAAAAATGCTGATAGCATTTTAAGAATATTATCTATTTTTAAGATGCATTGTATTTAAGTAACTGTATTCTCTTTCAGTTAATTACCTTTAATTAATGAGTAGCATTTTATTTACATTATTCCATTATGAAAGTCATTGCTTCCTATCTGCTACTATCCGTTGTGGAAGAGATCACAATCTTGCTTCTCTTACTGTACCACCAAACTTACCATTGTAACCAATGTTATAAATAGTAATAAAAATGTGCACCTCTTACCATAAATGCAATAGCATACTGGCAACACCATCAAATAAATGGCATGGTAAAGGGATGTCAGCTGATTGCACTAGAAACACAGAAACAAACAAGTGAGATCTTACAAATACAGACATGCAAGACCTCCTTCAGTACCAGCTATGAGATAATGAGAGGTAACCAGAGGGATTAGAAGTATTACTCCAGGCTACTATGAGCAGCTATGAGTACTCCATGAATATTTGGGTTGACAGGCAGATATATAAATGTCAGACAATGAATTGCTGTAATCTTAGTAATATTATGGTTATAAAGAAGCCTAGATAAGACAGGCAGTATGCTTATGTTGGCTGTAACACTAATAAAACACTATACTGAATAAGCTGGTAAAGACTCAGACCATTAGTTTACAACGTGAGATTCATAAACCTGCTGTCCCAGCTCTTAGACAACACTACTTGTGGTTTATTTCAAAGGAACAGTATTCCCACTGAATCAAAAATAGGACACTGAATCAGTATTAATTTACCTGTACTCCAGAACTGAGAGTTAAAAAGAAGCCTTTCTCAGGTCTCCATGCTTGAAAGGACAACTTTAAGATCATAAATTAAATACTGACTGGAACTAGTGGTGAATTCCTGACTGTGGTGAAACCATGATTACAAAGTTTCTTACATAGGACAATTTCTGTGCGAGCGCAAATCACCCTATGCTGTATGCACATGGACATCCGTTGTGCTTGGGATGCCTTCACAGCATCTTCCGGGGGACTCTTTATAACGTTAGACATGTGCCACCAACACCAAAATTCATGTTAGGAGTAAGCCAGGAAACATGGGAGAGAGGCCTGAGTACAGAACACTGAAAGGAAGGTGATCCCTACTGGCCAGTGGATCAAAATTTCAAAGGGGAAAATGGGAAATGGAGGCCAATGGGGAAGGCAGCTTCCTAAGTAAAGACTATCTTCTTGAATAAAGGACTGAAACCTCTGGTAGAGCTTTCTAGAATTATTTCTTCCTACTAAAAGCTGTTAAAACCAAATAAGACTAAGCAGCCTGTTTCCTTTTGTTCCCTGACATTAGGACTTCCAACTGCCTTCATGAGCCTCAACAACCTTCATCTTGCAATTTCTAAACCAAAGATTTTAATTAATTAATTAATTAGGTAATTTATATTGCAACTGGAAATGCTAGAAAGCATAACAAGGCTTCAGCTAACATCAACATATATACATAAACGACAAGGTAAAATATGTGCGGGTTATTTTTTTCAGGGTCTGGTATCCTTACCAAACAGCACTGATGTTTCCACTGTGCAGTACTGATATACCACTAAGTCTTGGACTTTGCAGGAGAATTCCCAAATTACTTGCTTGGATACCACAGGGGTGCTGGGAGACAATGAATGATAAAACAGTAACCACTCCATAATTATTTCAGAGAAAATATGCACAAGAAATGGTCTTACAGATATGAAGAGATAAGATTCTAAACACATACATCTTTTTATCGAATACTCCAAACTGGTTCCATAAAACAATGAAAGTGACCTGGGAGAGGAAGAAACTTCTTTAAACACCATTTTCCATAATTATTACTTGCCTCCTAAGTGCCAGCTGCCTTCATAAGATCTTCCAGTCCTTTGTTTCCTTGCTCAAAGAGGGAAGACCAAGAGAAATTCCTAAAAATGTTAAAAATAAATTTACTTCCCTGATGCTTCCTTTTAACAATCATAATAAATTTTCGTAATATCCTCCATTTCATCTCCAAATGCAAGTGGTTTGCTCAGTGTACAGAATTAGTGCTATAAAGAGTTATCATTGCTGCAACCCTCCAGCATAGTCTCTTTAACTTCACCTAAGCTATTTTGAAACATATTCCAGCCTAAATTTAGCAGTAGTAATTCTTAATAGGCTATGTAAATTGTATCACAATGATTAGAAGAGGAGATATATTCATCTACTTTTCCTTCAAAAACTTTTTTTTCTGTCTTATATATCAATACTTATGTGCAATTTCCAAGGCCTTTAAGTATTGCCAATTTTTTTATTTATAAAGGAACATTAGACTTCCTAGGTTAAATAATTATATTCCTTCCTTAAAAATACAGCAACATATAATTCAGTAGAATTACTTACTGCTCAAAATAGGTATTACTGAGTGTAATGTTTTCTGTTTATTCAAAAAAAAAGTTAAAATAGTACATTGCGAGAATCAACTAAAAATTACACAGACTCTTTTGTGCTCTTACGGAAATATATTAAATATGGCCTTAATAAATGTGTAACTATCTGATAATTTAGTGAACCAGTTATTTATATGTTTTTTCTAGAAAAAAAAAGATATGAAAATTATCCTGTTTCATGTATCAAAAACATTGCAGTCTCTGTATTCAGTTTCTTGTCTTTCCTCATGGTAGCACTTTTCTTGCCTGATATAAACCCTGCCAACATTAGTGTAGGTCTGGTAGTCTATAAAGAACAAAATGGTCCACACCCTGAAAGTCCTAGTTAGATTATGTCACTGGGAGCCTTACATGAGAATTAGTGAGCACACACACACAAAAAAAAGTTTGACTTGACTACAAAATGTACAAGCAGAGTGATCAAATGGATGGCTTCTACTGAGCTTTTCTGCTACAGTAGACATGAGGGTGAAAAATATTATGCATAGCTTATTGATGTCATAAATTTATGTGCTGCTCAGGAGAAACACCTAACATGAACAGCACATACAATAGCAATGACATATGAATATTGTGTCATCTTATCTTGTGCGTTGTGCAAGCTAACAAATAGTACTGTCCCTATGAGCTTCTAAGGTGAGTGCTTGGGTGTGACTCCAAACATATGCAAGACTTCATATAAGCCACAGTGACTATCATTTGTAAGTGATTTACCAGACTCTATATTCAGATTTAAGTAAATGTAAACATCTGTTCATGGCATGGAAAGCATTATAGATGAGGTACGCCATTACCCAGGTTTGCAGTCCAAAAGAATACTGAAGTATTAATATTAATGATCAAAATTAATTGTTTTTACAGTCACAGAGAAGCTAAAAGGTCTGTCTTACACATATCACCTGCTGGTATTACTGCAAAATTTTCTTTGTGTTTAATTTGTATCTCAGGATCCACAACACTTCAAGCACAGTTAAAATATGCTTACGTGCTATTTGTAAGTCTCTGTGACCTAGAAGATCTACTTCTAAAGTAGAGTTCATGGAATGCATATATATGCATATGCAGTTAACTCATGAGGCCTGCTAGGATTCAATAATGTAAGTGTAGCTTTAGAACTTCTACCCATCTGATCATACTGGATCAAAAATACTAGAGCTACATGATATAAAACACTGACAGGTACAAACTCACTTTCCTAATGATATACTCAAAAATTCTGACTACATAGGCTAATTGAGTTTTGACTAATTTGAGAGAAATGTTCTTGCATGTCTGTAACTGATACCAATGAAATTGCACTAGTATGTGATCAAACACAGGTATTAATCAACATAGAGCTGCACCTTATGAGTTTCTTTCAAACTCCTAGGCCAAGAGGGACACACTAGCAGCACTTCCATTCCTTTGGACTACAAAATCAACTTAAACACTTGGGATCCTCTTCTTTGTAACAGAAACTAAAGGAAGTCCTTACTTATTACTTATATTTATGTCAATCTATACGCATTGTTCCTAGGTCAGAGAATGTTATTGTAGGTTTGAATGGTCTCAGGTTCATGGTTTATAGAAGCCAAATACAGCCATCACAGAAAGAGGCATACTTTTTTGATGGACAGACAAGTTGTCTAATTTTGCCTAAGATGTGCACAACTACTTGAATATGAGAGCATAAGGGAAGCAGAGGAAATAAAGAAGGTATGATGGGCTCATTTTCTAATAATATCTGATTCCCAGCAATAGCCAGTTAACAGTATATTTTCCAGGACATGATCAACAAGTTATCTGATATCGTGCAGGTTTCCAGAAATAAATAATAACATTTCCACTGCATCTTTTCTATTTGTCTCCGAACACACCTTGCAAACAGTAATGAAGTAATCACCACAGCTCCTTATGAGGCAGGGAAGTATTATTATTTATACCTAATTCTGCAGATGAGGAAACCAAGTCACAGAGGGATTAAGTGACTCGGCCAAGGTCATATAGAAAGTTTGCTGCCACTCATGGTATGCGTCAGTCCTTGTCAGCACTCAGCGACACTCCCTGAAGAGTTCACTCAACCCCTTTCTCTGCATAGGCCAGCATCTTTAAGATTTCGTAAGTATCATCTTCCACCCTAACCTTGACTGAAGAAGAAATTTCACCAGCCTAGGTCAGAGTCAGGCTGAGCATGATCCCCAGTGAGTGGCTTCCCTGCTGTTTCATTCAGGATTCCCGATTATCTCCGGGATTCTACTTTGTTTTCAAGTCTACCAAGAATTCCTTCCAATGGACTCTAGTTTAAAACCATGTAGCTAGGAAGGAAAATATCGCACAAATAGACCATAAAATAAATACATGCAGTAATTATCATCAGAGATAAATATTAATTTCTCTCAGGAAACACACAAAATGCTCACAATTTTTACTCCCACACACAAAAACCTCCATCTTCTTTCTTTACACAATATAAATCAGCTCAAATTTTTAAATAAACCTTGGCATACTATCATACTATGTGTGTATATACACATAGAAAAATCTCAGATAGCATATAATCTCCTGTATATACTACAGATGGAAATCTCTAAATATATAATCCTTAGAGTAAAAAACAGCAAGAAAAAAATCTTAAAACATTAACAAACACATGCTAAAGTATTTCACTTCTACAGTAACTTTCCACCTTTTATGTGTAAGCATTTATGTGATACACTTCACACTATTATTTCATTTTGTGATTTTGATCAGAATAGTTAGCATTCTTACACTGGGTTACGTCTTTGCATGACGAAAAACTTAAGTGCATATCATATCCCTTTCATCTTGATGGTGAAGCAGAAACCTGAGATCTTTAGTTTCAGCCCAAACTTTGTCTTAAGAAATGTCTTAATTTCTTCCTCACTTTGTCTATTCCTGAATCTGAATGAACACCCTGAATCTCATGTTTCAAAGCTCTACTTTGTGCACATAACAATGGAACAGTGGTTTTTTTTAACTGTTTAATAGTGAATTATACACTTTGAAATCTCAAAAGACTCTGATAGAACAAATATTTTTTGTAACTGGATTTACTTTTAGCTTACATTATGTTAACTTGCATTCCACGTGCATACACATCTTAGGAAACAGTCTTTCCACTGAGTATTGGTCTTTTTGTAAGGTCAACACGGCAGACAACAAATACAGCAACCAACTCTGTGAAGTAAAAAAATAGTCGATGTCAATTTGGGAGATTGTGGTTAACCCAAAAGAGTAAATTAGCTATGTTGGACAGGGAAAGAGAAAAACATTACTCTTATATTTGTGTTAAAGTGTAAATTGAGCAACTGGACATAGCTCAGGAGTCAGCAATTACATATGGGCCTCTATATAGAGAGCAAAGGAATTAACATAGATACATATGTGGGCCACAGAAGTGGTCTGTGCCTTTTACACACACAGGGGAAGAGAAAACACCACCTGTGGTTTTTTTTTTTTCCCTGTGACATACATAGTGAATACTGCATTCTGCTCAGTTTAAACTGAAATGCAGAGATTCAGACATAGACAAATCAATAAGACCAAGAATTAATCAGGAATTTCCAGACTCAAGAACAGATTAACATCTCTTTCTTCTATGACGATCATACTAGATTTCAAGTTCTGCATGAACCCCTGAAATCCCACGGTCTCTCCCTCACGTTCTTCCAATTCAGGCCTAGGATTCTTGTATTCTCTATAACCTGCCTCTACTTAAAAGCAATCCTATACCAATAATAGCTCAGTTCCTCCATTAGATTAGCAGGAAAGAAGCAGAGCTACTCTAGTTTTTTCTTTTACTGATTCAGTAATCCACCTTTTCAGTCCAAGCATTAGTAGTGCTGCCCCAAAACCAGGAGTGCCTTTTCTTTGGGGACAGAAAGAATCACTTTGTAAACAAAAGAATAGGCATAAGAGATGGGGGAGCAGCCATTTTTTCCTTGCTCTGTCACAAATTTCCTGTGTGACTCTAGCAAGTTATTAATCTCTATATGCCTCATCTAGAAAATGGGATAATGATATTTAACTATTTCATTGGGAGGCTTAATGGTTGTGAAATGTGCTGAGCTCCTTGGATGGAAGGAAGCTGCTGTCAGAGTAAACAGTAATAGCATGATTATGTTTGGTGGGAAGGTTTTAGGAGAGTCCCTTTGTAACATCAATATCACAATTTTGCATTACATTGACAAGCCTGGCTAATCAAGTGAGTCACTTGCTAAGAAATGAGTGTTCTACTTCACTTGAGGTATTTATGAATACTGTCTGGATCCCAAAGTCAAGATGAATGGTTAACACCCTACAGATTCTGTGGAAAGATGCACCTGCTTCAGAGAACACATCTGTCTCTATATTAGAATATATCTGCAAGCACCTTTAGTGGTAATGCCTATGAGCTTTGGAATCTGCTACACACTACTGCATCTCACAGTGTGACAGACCAGATTCATAGAGAGCAGCAAAGATATTAGTTCCTTGTTTTTTCCCCAATACTCTAGAAAACAATGCCTTGTTTTTTTCCCCAATACTCTAGAAAACAATGGGTCTTGAGCTAGTGTATCTGGCATTCACATACACTCAGATGGGAACACAGCTGCACATTATGAAAGCATTTGTGTCAAAATACCAAATTCATTCAGTCAGTTGGAATCACACATGCTTTGAATCTGTAAAAAACCCCAATCTTTTTTTTAACTTCTCTATGGATATAGTACTTAGTATTAGACACAAACACTTGGCACTTTCAAAGCCTGACCTCTCTCTAGTGCCCAATCCTCTTCCTCTATATCAATATTTTATTTTTTGTGTTGTTGTTGGGTTTTAAGGGCTTTTTTGGGTGGTTTTACATTTATATTTCTTTAATTGAAAGACAGACAACATGACATCAAATATTCTTCTGTGCTGCTTTTGTCGAGCATAACACTAAAAATGTCATGACTATCTACAACCTCAAACAACTCATGCAGCCAGGATGACTGGTAACTTATTTTTGGGTAACAGCTTGAAACTGATGCTCCCCCTTCCACCATTACAATTCTTATTTTACTTATGATAAGGGATTCATATTGGTCACCTAAATCCTCTGTGACATTTTAAGGTCAGTAAAATGTATATGCAGTGTGTGTTGTTTTCCTCTTTAAATAAAAAATCAGTTTAAGTGTGTGTGTGTGTNGGTGTGTGTGTGTGTGTGTGTGTGTGTGTGTATGCTTACACACACTGTTTATAAATAGCCAATGCCCCACTACTCGTAACCTTAGAAAATTCTCAATATCCACAGCCAGTACCTTGATTACAGAAAATAACAGGCAACTTTTACTTGAAAAAGGAACTTAATCAAGCCTTCACTTTTGCCAAATGTATGTTACTAAATAACAAGGAATTAGAAAAGCATTATGTAATAGAGAAAACAGTATAGAAGAGACAGAGGAAGGTGTTCTTGTATCACTGCCTACAAAACATGTTCTCAAAGGTAAACATGCCTTTCATGTGATTACTAAGAATGTTACTGCAGTCATGGAATAAATGAAGTCTTCTAACGGTAGTGTCATTAGAACCTGCAGCATTGATCCTATTTAATCTATTAAATTCACTCTGCTTTAGAAATCTAGCTGAATTTTCTCTAGGAAATATTACCTGTCCATGGGAGATCCTTATTTATCTGCTTACTGCAGAGGGGTTACCTTTAAAGGTCCCTTCCAACACATTCTATGATTCTATGACATTCTATTTCAGTAAAAAATATGAGATCTGGGGATAAACAAGAATTTCATATGTTCTTCTGTCAAACACGGGGCAACTAGCTAATAAATATTTAATATTTCATTACACCATTTTGCAACATTTCCACAGAAACAGATGAATAAAGAATCTCTCACACCTAAGTCATGTTTCATTGCTGCCTGTCTCAAAGATCAAGAGTTTCCACAATATCACACTAGTGCCTATGGACCTGCTGTATCATTGGAAAATAAGCAATTCTGAGTGCAGCCAAAAGACATCATTTACAATGATTGGAAGGTAGCTGCATGCTAGAGCTCCATCACCAGAAGACTTGATTCATGTCAATCCAAGCAGGTTGGACAACAACAGACCAGTTATGATACGTAGATAGCCAGAACTCATACAGTGGGTCAGCAGGTTAAAATACTCATTTTACAACCAGCATATTGGGAAATACACTTGAGAGAATGTAAGAGTCAACATCCTGAACAGAAAAAAGTTCACTACAGAAATTTTTAAAAATTCAATTACAAATGAGTGTTGAAATAAGAACTTAGAACACAGAAACTTCTAACACTGGACTACTGTGGTGATGTCTGCCTGGCAGTATCTGAATAGTGCAAATTTTATTAGCAGCAGTACATTAAATAGATGATAAATTATGAATTATTATGTTAAAGTTACAAATTAGACACAGGGTTACCTGAATGCACCGCTCCTGTCCTCTTACTGTTTCTGTTCTCTTAAGCTTTTGACTTTATCTTCTAACATACTTGATAGAGGCTCTTGCAAGTCAAACAGATACACAGAAACTCTGTAAACTCTTGGATTAATTTTATTCCAAACTCCAAAAGAAGGATTCACCTGTTTTGGAGATTGCTGAAAAACAGATCTATTGTGATAAGGGCTATCCAACACCTAAAACAGATCATCCACTGAAACTAAAGCTTTCCTAGTATGTGTTTAGAATCTCTGGGTTTAAAATCAAATCAGGGCATGTAAGTTCCAAATATTTGCTTTCAGTAAAAGGAATCCATTAACTACACTGTGTAAGATGACATCATTAACAGGTCTGTACAAATCTATACTTGCTTATAACAATGCAGAAATTTATGACTGAGAATGAGCCCTACTTTTAACTCAGAAGGTAGTGTCTGCCAGCAGGACCTAACACTCAGTGGAGAAAAATGTGAGCTTGGCATGACTAAGGTAGGCATTAGAAGATGCAGACCTGAGAGTGGATAAACTGGAATGGGCAAGGTCGAGAGTATTAAAATTTGTCCTATTTCTTCTACTGAAATGCTCATTGAAGGGACAAGTTACCATAGAGTTGATATGAAAAAAACAAACAAAAAAACCCAAAAACCTACAAAAAACCAAAAACCCCTAGCAAAAATAACCTGCTCTTGAAAAAAAAATGTTAATAAGAAGAATGTGAATAACAAGTTCACACAAATTATGAATTAAGGAAATTAAGGACAACGGAAAGAGTGGGGGGTGGGGGAGAGCGGTGGGGACAGAAGGATATAATGTTGTATGTCATTCCCCGCTCAAACGGTTGATTCTCCTTCCATGGTACTGGAGACTTATGAAAGTATAAAAGACATGGAGCTACAGAAATTACTATGCCAAGATGGCAGAGCTTTTAAACTGATCACACTTTCGTGCCTTGCTAAGAAGGTAGGATTATATAATGGCTGAAATGAGAAAAGAAAAAGGAAAGAAAGGGAACCAGAGATGCCAGTCCTTCACTGGACTGAGTCCCCAAGGTAAGATTTGAAAAAAGTATGGATCTTCCAGTTTAACTTTTTCAAAGATTCAGGACCCTAAATTAGCTCTAAAGGACTGAGAAGAAGACTAACCACTGCTGTCAACAGCAGCTCTCTCCTACTCAGTTTCTCGTAAGAACAATGATGGGTCTTTGAAAGTTGTAAGTTTTCTATTTTCTCTCCATATAAAGCCCTTATACAGACAGTTACAAGAGCAAATCATTGATAATCAAAGTGACCAAGGGCCTAGCTATCCTCTGACCAAAATTTGCTCCTTTTTCCTGTATCAGTATTAAATGTGTAATGGGTAAGCATAGTAAGTTTGTAATATCAGAGCATCAAAATTAGCTTTCATTATAATTCATATTTATAATGTATGGTGTTATGTTTAGAGTAGAAAAATAACTTTCTTTATAATTCATATATCTAATAAACCTCAAATTGTAATATTTAAGTGGTTAGCTGCAAGGTACCTAAATTTTACACAATTATAATTTATACTTTGAAAGTGTTTAAGTGTCTTTTAATTGTAAAGGGACGCTTTGTTGGAAGGGTGCAACCTTAAACTTAAGGGCTGACACTGAACTGATGGTGATGACTCGGAGCCCTAAGGAACCTGAATGTCCCTTAATTTATTATGATGCTGGCTGAGACAACACAAAATCTTCAGGCCCCTTGGTTAATGGTAACCTTGATTCGCATTTCCTCGCCACACAAACTAGTTAGGATGAACACACTTGTCAGTATGCCAANATTTGAGCTCACACACAGTATGGTTAAGTTTTGTGATTCAATAACGAGTTTCTTTAGGGCTAAGAGAAGACTGAATAAGAATATGAGCATTCTTTTTTTCACTCTAGTTATATATAAAAGATAAATAAAAAGATAATAAAAATATGTTTTCATATTAAAACATATGAAAACAATGTTTGTCATATTAAATTATATGGAAACATCATATGTATTTTAAATACTGAGAGCAGTGATTACTGGTTTTTAAACCTCATTGCTTTGAATTTGCAAATTTGAATTGCATTGGTTGAATTTGCAGTCCTGGACTTAATCTTAGTGCTTTTGCTTTTCTAGTTAGCAGGTGGACTTCTCCTGCAGTAGAAATTTACAGCAAAAATGAGGTTGAACCAAAATGTAACCATTCCCTTGGCTTTGACTGAGGATGTTATCCATGACACAGCTATCTATCTGATACACTGGTTGTGGAAGTGAGAACCCAGAATTCTTGTAAGTGGTTGAGAGACAACTTTCACAGCATTAAAAAAACAATTTCATAGAAGTGGTAACTTATTTGAGAAGTGGCAATAATGACAAACTAGAGTAATATTTTCCACTTAGTACTATAACAACAAACATATTCAAATATCTTCAAGACAAACTTTTGGGTAGGTTCCTCTTAAATAAGGCAAATTTCACCCTGCTCTGCTTGATATCAGAAATCTTGTGAAATAAAGGACTTTTTAACTTGTTGGTATTACAAACCTAGATAATCCATGCAGGCTGTGGCACTGCTAAAGTAGCCATTTTTCACTACAATGAAAAGTTTGGTCACAGGGTGCAACTGTGAGTTTATTGTTGCAACATCGAAGCAGGTGTAATACACACAGTCCTAAATAGCAGTAGAAATACTGCTCCAGTGTGACCCTGAATTTCTATCTCAGCAAACATGAGTGGTGAGTAACAAAAGAAATGGTGTCTGAAATCAGAAAAAGAGCAAGAAGATGTGAGACTGATGAAAATCAGATCTCTGTATGTCTCAGTCTCCAGTAGTTAACAATCACACATGGAAATTGAAACAGAAAGTGTAGCACTAGTGGCACTCTGAGTTCAGCCATCCAACAGAAGGACAAGGGAGAGGGATTTGTGAGGGAGCAGAGGGAGTGCTCTGTGTTTCACCATATCCTGTTTTGAACAGTTTCACAAGTCTTACTCTGTAATTAAATTTAGGAACAGTTCTTGCAGCACCCTAAGGATATCTACTCTTTCCTGTCTCTGTACACCAAAACTCATACTGAATTGATGATAACTCTAAACCATAAACTTTTTCAAAGCTCAACAATGGCCAATAAACCAAATTGTTTGCTGCATTCCCAAGTTTTAGATGAACTCAGTAGTCCTGGATTGGACTGTTGGAGAGTAACACACCTTAGTAACATGAGTTATTTCCTGCTTAATGACCTATGGCCTACCGATATTCTTTTGGAGCTTAGAATGAAAATAATGAAACCTTTGAAGAAATTGTTTGCTTGACATGCAGAAAGTCAGTGGATCCTAAAAAACTGAAGTGATAATGAAACAAACAGTGAGAAGTATAGCATGAGGGTCTAACGTGGTTTCCATTAACAAGACTAAAACTGTAGAGCATGTTTAGTATATTGGAAAGGCAAAGCAAATTTAGAATTACAGAATCTACAATTTTTTCTTAGACTACTTTCCCTAACAAAACTATTTCCAAAAATAGAATGAAAGCTTGAATTGAGCGAGAGAAAAATGTATCGATAACAGAGTTCAGTTTTAAGTAGCTGGTTCTTTTCTGGTACTGAATTAAACCAGGTTCCTAAAAATGAAGCTCAGGAACTAGTAGCAGCAATGCCACTGATTGTACGAACAATAGTAATTATTCTCTCCATTTGCAAGCATATTAAAATGAAACCTAGCATTATGAAAATACAAAGGTGTCTGCTTCAATCTATCTGCTGATCTAGATGAAGGACCCTTCTTTGCTCAGAAATAATGTGACAGGACAGGTGTGGATACACTTACATATGTAAAGAAGACTATTTATTTATATGGCCTAGGAAACACGAAGTTAGGTGTGACAGGCTTGAGCAATGCCTATTATCATTTCTACAGATAGCTTGCTACGCTGAAATCAGTCCTGTGACAATTATTTCCAAGGGCCTGACTGGGTGGCATTGCATCATAACTCCATTTTCAACTTTATACCCAAACCAAAAGTAGATTTATCCCAAAGTATCTGACAGTTCTACTCAAGAAAATTATGAGGAAGAACACTTACGGCACAGGAAGAGGAAAGTGGCACTGACCAGTGGCCTTGAACAGGGTATGCTTATTGATAAATTATGATAAGTGTGATGCATGCCAGTATCTGCACAGCATTAGAATTGTAACCGAAAATAGCCATAATTGTTTAATGTTCATATCTTTATCTTTTTTTGAAGAACAGAAAAAAAAACCCAAAAACAACTTGCTGGGTAGCTCGACTCATTAATTTATATAGTTAATAAAGTTAATAATTTCCTCATTAAGATATAGTGGTCATCTTATATCAAGAAGGAATCTTCAAAGTATAATTTAAATTTTCTTTTGGTGGTAATCTGTTTTCACATTTTATGTAAATGTGACAGCATCTGGAAGTTGCTTCATTCATTGATTTTAAATAGCTTGAATTTGGAGACATTTCTTTGCAGAAGGCTATTGATGAGCTACATATAGTGAGCGGGTAACACAGAGATACTGCATTTATCTGTGGGGGTAAACTCCTATTACATTGACTAATGTAAAGACGTTTTAGCTTCACTGGATAATGATTTAACATTTACAAGACCTTAGACTCTTTACATTTCTAAAAATACACCTATTAAATATTAAATTATGTATGTGATCAGAGGTAGTAAGTGTTATGACTGCTTATGTCATCATACTTAACATAAGAACACTTTCCAACTCAGCATATTCTATGATTCTTGGGACACCTAGATATCAACTTAATAGAAATACATTAGTATCTTAAGAGGGACTCGGAAGGCAAAAGAGAAGCCCTTTGTTTAATATTCAAAGGTCTCCTCCAGATGCTAGGTGCTAGGACTAGGACATGTGTCTTGGTACTCAGAACTTGTCAGTCAATTGCAGTCTAAAGAGTTTCAAAGGTATTCCTCAGCTATTTCTCAAGCTGTCCCTTTCACTCTGCATAGCAGTGAGAATTCACCACAGGATGTGTTCTCATGATACAATGTCACCAGGGTTGCATTGAGTTTTCACTTTCAGAGGCAGAAGTAGGCGAAGTCCCTTCAACAGCTAACACTATAAGACTATAAAGAATATTCCAGTAACAATTTCTGTACAGTATTCTAAACTTTTTTTTTTTCATGGTGAATCTGAAATCTCTTTACTGTAAGGAAAATCCAATTTATTTTCAAAAAAATATTCAGTTGCCCAGAGCGGGAACAATGTCTTCCATTTTGATTCAAAACACTAAGTGTGCCTGGAATCATACCCGAATAAGTTAGAAGTACAGTATATAAGGTATATTTAGTACTGCTACAGTTTCAGGCACCTCTACACTCACCAGTGTGCAACTGTTCAATTGGGGCAGAGTCTGTAATACCTACCAACATCACCCACAGGATGCTGACCACCCTCAAAAGCAAAGCATGTGGCTTTGATTTGCCATTCCCATTGCTTGCCAACAGAGAGAAGTGCAGTACCAGATAAAATCTGTAATGGATATGGCTTCAGAACAGCTAACGTATCATACGTGCTTTGGTGGGGCAAGTAGCTATATAGAGCCTGATATGCAAAGACCGTGTGTCACAAAGACTGCTTGTCACAGATGATCACAGAGAGCTAGAGGCTGGAAACAAAACATTTTACCAAGTAGTCTTATCCTTTCCTTTTGACCCTTTTTGACCTTAATCACTTTCCTACAACATCACTGACTCCTTCATAACGCAGAACATGGTCGTCCTGTGTGAGCTGTGACTTATACCAACTTCCTGGCTTGCAAAGTCAGTTTATAAACCTTCATGCCCTCCTGGCAATCAGTTCTGTGGCTTGATCAACAAAACAGGCCTCAGAGCATACAAAATTCTCCATCATACATCCAAGCCATGATGACATATTTTTTTACAAGAATACAGAGTCAGGTATTGGACTGTCAGGTGCTTTCCATTCAAAATATGGCAAAATGAGTGACATCTCAACCATGACATGTGGTTTTCTTGATGAAGTAATAACACAAGAATACACACAGCCTCTTGTATTTTGAAGGAGGGAATGTGCTTTGGATGGCAGTTGGAGTGGAATACACAAAGTCCAATTCCTACCTTTGTTTCATTATCACATAACCCATATAAGGGGTAATCATATAAGGGGCACAGAAAAACCCAAGCATAGAACATGCAGAAATGAAATGAAGACAGCATAGCAACCGTGAGCTCCAGAGAGATTAGGGACTGGCATGTAAACAGAGCCTGTATACGGGGAACCACGACTTACAAGTACCTTTCTGTGAACTGGAAGAAAGGAGTCCCTGGAGTGTGTGCAAGCCATACAGTTAACAAGACCAGTGAAGTACATGTACTCTATACATTGCATAAATACAGTTACTCTCCAGATAAGACTTATTTTCTGAAATAAATAAACCATGTTACAATAGAGTATTCCCTAGTCATGAAAAGGCTTTGAACTCAGAGTTTACTAAATTAGAAACAGTTATTTAAGGCAAAGATCATGTGTTTTTGAAGTGGTTGCTCTTACCCTTCCATCCAATTGTCCCCTTGTCTCTTGCTGTTACTCATGATGTTAAGCATAAATGTAAGATTATCACCTTTCGGAGGCAGAAACCAAGTATTATGTCTTTGAAGCACAATGAAACCTAATTAGGTATAATCAATAATAATTATAGTTGTGTAATGGAAAATAGGAAGGTGAGGAAAAGGAAACGACTGAGATCATAATTACTACTTTGTATTAGGACCAAGAGAAAACTAGTGTGAGAAGCAGGCCACCCTAAGAATCAGATACCTATTTATTTGGTTTTTCCTCAGAGCTGAAATATCTAACTTAAAGGGTACTATCACACTAAACATGACTTACGATTTTAACAAGCTCTGAAGTGAAGCTACACTTTCTACTTGGGGTGCATGTATCTCTAAGGGTTTTGCTGTGGTAATCTCTTTGGTATGCATCAATTACCACCTATGTGGCAAATTGGAAGTATTACATTCCTTTGCTAGTAATCCACACCTCCATTTAGCCAGGGGACAGGGAGGAGAAGGAGGTGACTCTACTGGAGGGAACAGGCAGAACCACAAGAGTATTCTTCTGGAAGGGCAAAGAACACTAGGTGTTTAAACTCACAACATAAGATTTAAAAGCTCTCCACATGAAGTCCTGTCTATCCATAAGATACAAGACAATTTGGACAAAAAAATAAATTGAGCTCCATGATACTCCCCATCTAATGCTTTATGCTCCAATGAACCCTGACATTCCCAGAAACATTGCCCAATGCTATTTTGCTAACACAAGATGCCTTTCCCCTGCCCCCTCCCAGGCTTGCAGTTAAATGCTATGCACCCAAATGATAATTCATGGTACAGCTGTTTTTGCTTTCCAGACCAAGAGGTTGTTATGCTGCATCTGTGTAACAGTATCAAAATATATAAATTAATTAAATATCAGCATGTCACTGCACAATGCTACTAATTCAGGATGCAAGTTTTAGAAGTAAAATAATGTTTTAACTCTCAATCAGCTGTTGATAAAAGGCAGTTAAAGAATGGAAATATACTTTAAAGGAAAAGAAAGTAATACTGCATAGATGCCAGCTGCTTCAATTATTTTAAGAACCCCTGTGTTATTCTGAACAAGAACTGATGCACACTATTGTTTAGTCCAACTAAAAGCCGTAACCAGCAAATCACTTCACAACAGAAAACCCCACCCCAAAACACATAAATCTCACTTTTTTTTTCAGTTCAACACCTTATGAAACCTTCAAGACCAACCACAGATACTCTAAAGCTCTCTACCTAATCTGACACCTATGTTTTAATCACCATTAAAAAATGTTATGTCAAATCCATGCTTTCTTGGTTGTCTTTATTACTGTTGGCACTTAAAGTAACAAAGTAGTATTCATGTTAAATTTTCAAAGCACGTTCAGTATTAGCTTTTCACATTGCACAAATTCCTGCTCTTGCTACAACCTGTAAGCTTACAATAATGCTAAACACAGGTCTTGGAAGACCCAAAAATAGCAGATTCAGTTGTGAGTAGGTGTAAGACGACAGAGTGCTCTGCAGCTTTTATAATGAAGATAAGTGGTAGTAGGATGGTGATGCATACCCTTAGTAGTAAGTAGTGTAAACCAGGCTTTTAGTGTAGTGCTGGATCATGTTCTGACTACAGGTCATAGGTCACTTATGGTCTTCAATGGGATATTTGTTGTTATAATGGTTCCACAGAGAACCTGCTGACCATCAAGGCTGTTGTAGGCACAGGGTCCCTCATGACTGCTACACCTGTAGTGACCGGGCATAGACAAATAGAGTAATAGAAATGGGTGGGTTTATCATGGTTTATAAACTTGTGGTCTACACATCCAAAGATATAAATTATGGAATAATAATTTTTTTAAAAAGCCATTCAGCCTGCATTGAAGTAATACATAGATATAACTTTCATATATCAGTTTCTCACATGCCATGTAATTTTCCACAGAATACAGCATGGTGAATATCAAGTGCAAAGGCCTTCAGAGGGAATTTGAGCTGCTTACAAAAAAAGTTCAATAAACTATACAAAGACATATGATGATCCAAAGAAAGACCTTTCCTGAACTTTTTGAAACCTTTGTGACAATTTCAGAACTCAATTTGGCGATGATGCTTGAAACATTCCAGAGAGCTGTGTACAGTTAGGTTAGAGATAAGCATAGGTTGTGAAGTTTCCTGATGGCTAAACATTTCATGATATGACAAATGTGAGAGCAAAGGAGCTGTAAATTGTAGGAGAAAAGTATTTATTCATTTATTATAAACTACACATTTAACTATAGGCAGTGCAATCTGAAGGCACATACACATGTGGCCCTTCAGGTCTACTGCAAAGCATTGTGAGATTGGGCACAGTGTAAATTGCTGTACAATACCTGGCACGTGTAGAGTGCAACTACACATCCTGCACATACAGAGGGTAAATTCAAGGTCCTACCATTCCTCATAACACTCCTGATAACAGGGCAGATAAAAGTAGCTCCTGATGCCTGCAACGCTCAGACAAATGTTACTGTACACTGTGGGAGTGATCTGAGCAGGCAGCATTAAAACTGCATGGATGGGAAACTAAGTCTTGACTTCCTGTTTCTAAATGTCTGTCTTCTGCTGAACTTGAGACTCTGTAGAATATTACCCACTACTAGTCACCTCTCATTCATACATTAACAAGAAAAGTGTTTGTCTGTTAATAGTACCACCAGTAATGGAAATAGCAATATTTAGAGATCACACCCAACAGCAGCAGCAAAATCAATGGTTCTTTGCTTTGATGATACTTGTCCAGCCAAGGAGGAGTCCAGCTAGCAGCATTCTTGTTATCAGCAGAAAACAATTATTGATTAACTGGAAAGGACAGTGAAAGTGACATAGCAGGAAACCAAAAATCAAAATTTTCCACGAAGAGGTGTGTTAGCCAGCTAGCAGTAGCTGTTTTCCACTTATGTATGTCCTGAAACTACCAAAAGTTTTTTGTTGTAGCAGTCACAATTTTCAAAAAAAGGATGTTTTGGCGACAGAGACACCTACATACAATACAAATGTCTCTTCAGTTAATTCACAACAATCCTTAAATTCTTAGCATTGGAAACAGTCTGGTTTGAGTGTATTAGTTGTATACTAATTACTGTCACAAGTGCATTTCAGAGCATCTTCATGTATGAGTTTCATGCCAAAATGTTAATGTAATACAATATGTACTAAAGCATCTATAGTAAAAGAATGCTAAAGATGTTGCAGTATCCTTGACTTCTACTGTTTTCCCTATGTTTGAAAACATATATACATCAAACATATATACATGTTGAAAGGGTATATTTATTAGCAGTACACTGAGTATATAATTATTGCAAATTAGAGAACGCTGAGAATTAACTTTATGAGATGAAAGTTACTATTAATTACTATTGTGAGTTACTTTTTGTATGTGACATCAAAAGACTTTAGAATATGAAGTTTAGGCACGTAAAACCTTAAGAGTCTGATGTATGTTTTGATGATTTCTGAAGAAACTCACAGTAGTTTTTAGTTATACTGAAGAAGGGTGGAGGAAGGAGAAATTGAGAGTCCTCTCTAAAATGCCATAGTGAACTAGCTGAAGAGCTAGAAATAAAGTTGACAAAATAATGCAGAATTTTGACTGCAGTCAGACAGAAAATGTTTTTTTTTCAGTATCTGCAGGAGTTCCTTTTTTTTCCCTGGAGATTTCAATGTTAAAAAAGTAAAAATAATTGTCATCTGAAAAACAGATATTTTTAGAAATGCATCCATGGTTATAACTAGTTCCTCAAGTGCAAGAAAGCCATGAACACATTGAATCCATTACAGAGGAAGACCATGAAGATGATCAGAGGGCTGGAATACCTATCCTGTGAAGACAGGCTGAGAGAGTTGGGTTTGTTCAGCCCAAAGAGAAGGGTCTGGAGAGATCTTAAATCAGTCTTCCAGTATCTAAAGAGACTCACAAGAAAGCTGGAGAGAAACTGCTTATAAGGGTTTTTAGTGATAGGACAAGGTGTCCTTTAGGTTGAAGAAGGGGAGATTTAGATAGGAGGAAGAAATTCTTTACTGTGAACGTGGTGAGGCACTGGAACAGGTTACTCAGAGACGTTGTGTTCTAGGCTTAGCTGGATGGAGCTTTGAGCAATGTGATCTAGTGAAAAATGCCCCCATCCATAGCAGGGCGATTGGTACTAGATGGTCTTTAAGGTCCCTTCCAAACCATGCTGTGATTCTATGGTAATGTGCTCTTCCCTTCTGTGGTCCAGACCTCCTAGTTGACTACTATTCCATTTCTGGACATTCTAAGCAGCTGGGGAGACAGAAAAATAGAACATGATGTATTTAGGAGTACAAATCTCACCAGGCAGTTGGCAATACCTCAGAAACAAATTACATTTCAACCACCTCCATCTCCTCCTCTTCCATCTTCCAGTATATGGAAATATAGTAAACATCAGCCATGTCCACCAAAGGGACTCCTCAATTCTTACTTCTATTAACATCTCAGTAACTGAGATTACTTCAGTGCAGGTTACCTTTGCTGTATAGCCTCAGCCCATATATTAATGGACACTCAATAAAAACTTGAGAATACTCTTCTTGCTCTTCACTTTTCTGACTTTTTCCTGGAGTCTCACACATGAATCAATTTATTCCAGGCTGGATGGTGTGCTTCCTGTTGAACAAAGAGTACGCTTTATTTGCTTATAGTATAATGTAAAATAAGAACACCACCCCCACATTCTACCCATACTTCTACCACCCCCACACTTCTACCCATATTAAAAAAAAAAAATGCTTTAAAATGTTGAAAGAAGTTTGATTGCACAGGCTTCTCATAAACTGTAACCCAAGTCCCCACTTTTTTCATTCAGCTGCCTCATCTCAAAATTTATCTATTAAATTAAAAAAAAGATTGTTTCAAGGAAAATAATACATATTGTTTAAGAAACATAAGTTTAATAGTCTCAGTGAAATTATACATGATTACAGAATCCAAAATTAATACCTTTCAAGATTTAAATACTACCAGTTAATTTACTTAGCAAAATATTTTGATGAAAGGCTTTGTAGCATGAAACAAATTACTAACTCTTGTTAGTCTAACAGAAACGGTGTTTTTTTTTATACAATATGAATGTGATAAGCTAAAACATTAGTATGCAGTTAAAATTTATGAGTAATGCTTAAAACAAAGCACCTCTTTTTTTGCAAAATTTCTACAACATAAGCCTTTGCTATAATACTGTTGAACAGTATGCTATTAAATGACATTTGATCATTTTTTGCAGAAGAGGACCATGAAAACAAATCACAGAAATGATACAAACTAGAAAATAGAAATTATCTTTTATTCCCAAAATACCAAAACAATGTTAAAAAAAAAAAAAAAAGACTATCAGGAGTGTTTCAGAATCCTTATTCATCTGTGCATCAGACAATGTCTTTCAAAGAATCTTGCCAGCTTTCTCCTTTTGCCCTCCACTGAAATATAAGTTTGTACAGACCTTCCAGGAGGCCCAGACTAATGTTAAACTGGAACTTCTACCTCACAATAACTCTTGTTCTACTACAGCATGGAGCCACACAAGACACCAGAACTCCCTTCTCTTTCCTGCCTCCTCCCTTTGAAACACACCACACCTGTGGAAATATCCTCCTTGTCACCCCAACTCTGACTTTCCTGAAGCAACTGACATCACCACATCTCTGACATTCCTGCTTTCAACAAGCAGTGGGTTGCTCTCTAGACAATCATTCTTAAGTTAAAACTGAAGCATGGACTGAAACAGAGGCTGTGCCTTCCCAAGAGGCTCTTCCAAACACCAATGCTGTGGCTCTTCTCTCAACAAATATTTAAACACTTTATAATTTTAACTCAGTCAGCAGACACAGAATCACCCACCACCCACAATTAAATGGGTCCTTTTATGTTAAAAGAAATCAGGGAGAAGGGTAGTGAGCAAAATGACATTTAACAGCAACATTAACTTTAGAACAATTACTTCATCACTGGTACATGCTGAAGATTGGAAGAAGGTTTGATTACCTGACTGAAGGCTGCTTACCTCAGCTACTGAACTAAAAAGCATTTACATTTTTAATATTACAACCTTCAAACTTCTCTAGTCAATATGCTTAAACAGTCAGAACAAAACTTTCAAACAACATAAACGCAAAATATCCAAACTCTTCACTTCTTTTACAAGGAACTTTTGTGCAAAGATCAGCTTCGTAGCCACGATAGAAATAATCAGTTGAACCCCTGCCTAGTCCTACTAACACATATACCTTATTATCAGCTAGCTTCTAACATTTTTGCACAGCATGTTTTCTCCAATTTGATAAACCCAAAGAATAAAATTCTACCTGCTTTTTGTAATACAGCAGAATTTCGATTCCAACAAATGTATCAACTTCATATTTCAAGGAAGGCAAAAAAAACCCTATGTGACTATTTTAAAGAACCTATCATGACAATGCATTTGATCACAGTGTAGGCTCCCCTTCTATGGAACAAACAATAGCTTATAGCATTAATACTTCTGATTTGTACATTCAACTGTTGTTTGTAAACTTTTTATAAACTGTCTAAAGCCAAAATTATGCCAATGTAACAATGCAATTAAACAAGGCATAAGAATTAGTTTATCATACATTTACTCTGATCCAGCTGATAACAGAATCTGATGGTTAAATTTAACCAACAGTAGTTGGAGGCCTTGGGAAAAGCCCCAGAAAAACCTAGCTGTAAGGAGCGCATCAATACTGACCCCCGAGGCCTGTGCCAGTAAGAGGCAGCCAGCCGTTACAAGACAACAAAACCAGCTCTTTAACAGCTGCCAGAGTAGATCTGATTACAGGCTGTACAAAGTTATCTGGAAATTGTGCTCCTACTCATGTTCAGAACTGGAATAACTGCTAGAAAATACAGCCTGTTAAAAACACATAAAGCTGTTGGCTAGAACTTAAAGCTGTAGGACAGGTGCATCTGGATTTTTTCAGCTTCAGATTCCATATATTTTTCTCTTCTTACTGTATTTTATATAAAGCCATTCTGAGACACTTAAAACGATCTACCATTTCATATCCCTCTTTTATTCTTTTTTCTTATCAAGTCTCAGTGTCTGAGACCATCTACATTCCTTCTGGCTGGTATTATCATCTAGATTTCCTCATTACTGACTTTCATTCCTAGAGTACAGCCTAACAATATCACAACATTGATCTAAAACCTACGAGTCTTTCATACTTATGAGAACAAAAGCATTTAAAGCAAGCACTGGCAAATAAGTCTAACCACTACACAGACTTCCCAGTCCCAAATTATTAATTTGCAATTACAATTTCATTATTTTTATCCTCACAATTTTCTATTAGTAGTCTTAGAAAAAAAAAGGCGCATGCAAAATGAATTTAAAAAAAAAGAACAAGCCATGTAACAAAATACTTAAGTTAAAATAATCACAGTTACATTGAAAGACTGCCCAGGCAGAATTATTTTTAGTTTTCACATTATTTGTACATAAACAAAAGATAAAAGGAGACAGATACAAACGTGAACAGCTGCAGAACCATGAGATTCTAGTCATGATTCTACACAACTACAACACAAATAAAAAGTAAATGCCTAACATAACACCCGTTTTCATATTTTATCATTTCCTGCTATTTTTAAGACAATTAAATTCTTGAATTTTGCAATAAAACAGGTAAACAGATTCCTGAACTGTTTAATACTAATATCTAGTCATTAACTTCAATTATGACCTGAAAAATCAAGCTTTCCTCTTCACCTACATGGGATTATTTTACCAAAGCATTTTCTAAACGTCTATAATTATTATGATTTGGACCTGTGGGTACAGAGACAAGTGAGCATGGGCATACAAAAACACAGACTTCCTCCAAGGCTAAACCGAGAACCGAGTGGCCCAGCCTTGTCTCTGCATGAGCCAGGACAAGGGAAGGTGGTGAACTGGCGCCTCCCTTCGCTATAAAGCTGGAAATGCTAATTTTTCAGATACGATTAAAAGTTGCACTGCTTTTAAGCCATCTACCGTCCCCAGCTTTCTACTGAGATATTTCCCTCCAGCCACCCCCACAGCACTACTCTCTAGGTTACTATACATTCAAGTAAGATCTTTTCTAACATGTCACCTGTGATGTTTAAGTCACTCATTCACAGCCACAAAATTTATATTATCATTAACTTCAAAGTTCTACTCCAATCTCTCCTTAGGCATAATGCTACAAAACATCACGGCGTTAACCTACTAATGCCCTCCAATGACTGCTCGCTCTATGACAAAATATTACTGTGTTATTTTACTTTTCTCCAGGGTGCTGTGCAAGCAACTGTGAGCCTTACTTTTGCATTTGGAACCAATTTTTCAATGCACGTTACTAGAGCAGATACAGCCCAAACCTGGGCAGTGGTATGTTTTGTTCTTATAGACAATGACTATAAGAATAATCACAAAAAAAAGAAACATTTCTTAGCAGTGACTACAGTGTTAGCATATTATCAACATTTATTCTAACCCAAACCACAGCACTATATCAGCTAGTAAGAAAACTAACTCTACCCTAGCCAAAACCAGGACACCTTTCCGCACTTTAAATGGCCACTGTTCCACTTGAACAGCTGCACTTTTATCCAAAACTCTGAACTGGGAAGCCTCTGCTTTAAGTAAACCCTCTTCAGTGAAATACCGAAGGCTCAGGTAAACCTCACAGACCGTGAACAATTCTCAGTCTTGAGCTTTCCCTCATGTTGCGATGTTAAACGGCAGGTGTATATGCCCCGATGTTTGGACAACCACCCATGTAAGTACAAGCAAATCTGTTTTCCTTAATTTTAAAAAAATAAAGTAAAAAAGAAGCAGCCGTTTCTTGCCGCTCAGGTCCAGTTTCACCTGTGTTCCTGAGCGCACCTGTGAGGGAACGCTCCTTACCATGGGTGATGCTGCCCCACGCTGGTGTTGGACAACTCCGCAAGCAGTTTTGCCTCTCCTTGAAAACGGGCTCATTGCGCTCCAGCAAATGTGCGCTTTGCCAGTCGTTGCTCCTGATTTACGGAGGCGCTGCGCTTACCCTGCGGCGGGAGAAGATAGGCGGGCCGTACCTAGGAAGAGACATTTGGTCAAGAAGATAAACCTTTAGGAGCTGACTAGTGCGAGGCTGCGCAGTAACCACACACGTGCCAGACGCAGTTAAAGGCTTGTTTGAGAACACTGTTGCCATTAACTGTATTTTTACCTACCTGAACATCACCTGCCTGCGCTGCTGCTGCAGCAGCCGCCGCGACGCACACGGGCCCTGTGGTGCAGCTTCCCGCCCTCTAGCCCGCCGAGAGAGCAGCCAGCAATTCGACCCGGGTCCCACAGCTGCCAGGCCCAGCGGGAGAGGAGCGCGGGCACAGAGGCTCACAGCGCACACACGCGCACACACACACACACACACAGGGCTCTAGCCCTGGTGATTCCAGCCATCACCTGTCCCGCCTCATAAGAAGCGGTCTTGCCCACACTCGTTGGAAAGCGGGTGTGCTCTGCTCTTGTCAGCGAGGCATTCCACCCCCCTGGCCCCTCACGTTTCCTGACGCCTACCGGGAGCTGAGCTGGACGCTGAGGCGACTGGCTCGGGGCCTGAGGAACCCGTCCGGCGGCAGGGCCGCCCGCTGGGCCCTGGGCCCAGCCAGCAGCCTGGTGATGACATCAGTTGCCTCTCTCGGGTCTGACCTACAATAACAGGGCAACACGGGCACAGCTCGAGATTCCTGACTAAAAATGTTCCCCCGCCTGCTGTCTGCAAGCTCGAAGGCAGCTTTCAGCTGAAGTGTGCCTGGTCACCTCTAACTTCATCCATTTATTCCTCGATCTAGCTGCTTGAGCTGCCATAAGGTTTCAGAGGTGGCAGCTGAGAGTACCAGCTCCTTTCCCTTTGCAACTCTGCAAGTGGTCATTCCTAAACAATTTTTTTCAGTGAGATATTTAATTAAAAGTATTGTACAATTCAATAACCAAAAGGATTTAATAGATGATTAGAAAAATCCTCATTTTATCAAGCATTCAATGAAATGGAGTAGTTATAAATATTCCTTCAGTAGAAATGCTTTCTCTGTAGAGATAATTTTGCACATAAAGTTACTAATAACTGACTGTATTGTTTGGACAGCTGCTCATCAGTATGGCATAGGATTGGCAATTACCATGACTTTAAATTTACATAATATTTTATAGCAGAAGACCTCTATCCCAGTCCCACTCGCATCCAAGCTGAGACACTTGACAAACATGAGCCATAGCCACAGATTATGTGGGTTTTTTTAGTGTTGTTATTAGCAATATTATTAACATTTGACCTCAGGAATTCATCTCTCCAATATATGTAAAGTTCCCAATAACTGAACAAGCAGCATCATCTCTATCATTTAACTTCACTTCCAAAGAACCACATGAATAGGATAACTGAATTAAAGATTTTTATTTTGTGCATTTCAGAAATAAATGAATAATGACATTTTCTAAAATCAGTTGTTGCTGTGCTAGACAGATACATGTAAAACATCTTTCCATTTTACATTACAACACGCAGTGCGAGAATGATACATTACTGTACTTGATTATTCAAAGATGATTAACTTGAACATCCAGAAGCTATTAACTATATGAACATTAGTTAACAGTCGATATTATTTGTGAGGAAAAAAAAATTAATAAAAAAGATACCATACAGATGAAGAAACACCAATTGAAACATAATGGATACACAGTTCTTAATAAGTTCTTTAGTTTATTTCTAAAACATTTTACTGATTATAACTTTGCATTACTATAAGGCTTTGAGTGTACAACACAAGTGATGCTAATGAATGAAAACACAGTTCAGGACCAGTCAACATAAATCAGCCTATTTTTAGGGGATAATGACTTGGGTATAGAGGTCATCTAGATGAATACCAGCTCATATAAGTGTTAGATTTAACATGGCCTTCTTCCCTCCTCATTTTTCAACTGTCTGGCTCAACAAAGTAGCTTTGTGATTAACCCCACCCTCAAAAAAAAAAAAAAACCCCAAACCACCAAACCACCAACTCCCCCTCGCAACAGTTACAACTTCAAATCTTTGTTTGTTGCTACTTAACAGAAAAAAAAACCAAAAAAACCCCCAAAAAATCAAGCAATGTTAATCTTTTTTTTCCTATCTAAAACTTTTACCTGTCACCAAAACTATGCTCAACTAATCAGTGCAAAAGCAACAATATAAATGGGCATGTTTAGAAGTTTTGTAACATGTATTTTTGTGTACATGGTGATTTATCTTTAAAATTTTACTACTAAATTAGAAAATACAGCAGTGACAAACATGCAATCTCTTACCAGCAGTGCAGTTTGCAAAACAGTGGAAAGTCATCTGTAATAACATGGGAAGGTTTTGATGAATAATTTCTCACTTTTTCTTCTTCCAAACACTTAAAGAAGGTTACTGTGAATGCAGATCATTTTACACCTCATGGAAATCTTTTTCAACAGTCATAGCTCTTAAACTGTACTTTGCAAATTTAGAATACTTTCATCAAGTAAGAACAGTTTATTTTGCCATATTGTTCCTGCTTTTTAAGCCATAGGAGCTATAAAACATACCTTGAAATAATAAATGAGAAATAATTATGTAGGAAAACAGTAAAAAGCCAGTGATACAGTAGGACATAAAGCTCAATATCTACGAATTTTGGAAAGTTTAGTGCATTGTGAAAAATAATTCATATGCCTCTTGAACATTTAAAAAAATAATAATCCGTGGCTGACATTTCAATAACATTTTCGATCAAGTGACATCTCTCATATATTGTGTTGAGAAAACAAAAATTTCCCAACCCATGTACTGCAGCAGCTCAAAAGTTGAGGTACAATATAGACCTTCCCTAATAAAAACTTTTAAGTACTGAACACTTCAGCAAGGGAGTTCAAATACTTAATAATTTTTCAAGTAAATAATATGAATACAGCCACTTCTTACAAATCACCTCTCTTCAGCCTATTAACTTGACCTGAAATGTATCTACCTGGAACACATTTCCCTGAACAAGACAGTGCACATGCACTGTACGTCAGACAGGGTACAGAAACTTCAAAATACAGATATAATAAAACCTTGACCTACGTATTAGTGCACTGTAACTACATCCTCTGTATGCGTACATATATATTTGGTATATATATATACACACACACTTGGGATATGTTGTCTAACATTAAGGTATGCAGTCTCAGCTTCACTTTACCCCTGTTATGTGGTGTCAGTCTCCCTCTCTGACTATTGCACTAATATGGAAAAACTGCAAGAATAGAATTGAGAATTACCAACTGGACCTCTGTTAACCACCCTTCAGTTTGGGAACACTGAACTGAACTCAGTAAGGGCATACAGGCATCCAAATATGAAAGAACATATATGTTTTCCATCATTTTCACTGGATGGTGTTCCCAAAGAACAATACGTAGAGATAGCAAGCTTATTCTTATTGGTGTAATTTCAAAAGGCCTGGAAATCTCATCTCTGGCTAGTATCTCTTCCCACTGATAGTAGGAGTTTCCAAATGGTTTAACAGAGCTAGGATTTTCCTAAGAACAAAGTGACCATACCTCTGAGATTACCTCTGATGTTGAGGTGACCATACTTCAACGATTTAATTAAGAAGTCAAGCACATAGACTTCTGTATCTTTGGCTTCCCAAAAAAGAAACACTTTGCATTACATGTACAAGTTTCTTAGGAATTCCTCATGGTGGAAAACCAAATTTAAATGAAGAAATAGGTTTTCTGTATGGCCCCCAGTATTTGAATAAATTTTAAATCAAATCTGCATTGGGTATGTCATCATTATTCTCAAAGTAATTTAAAGTTTTTGAAAATTGTCTATATAGCTTCAAAGGTTGGTTTATTACAGTATTTGTAAGCTTTATTTCTGTGGTTGCTTACTGGAGTGTTGAACTGAATGCATGCTAATAAATGCTCTCCATAACACAGCTCAGAGACAACATATTCCGCCTCCATTAATGTATGGTGCTACAGTGCAAAGCATACTAAACCCAGAAAGCTACAGGTTAGTCTACTCTCGTTTAAGCATGCATTTGCAAAACATCCATTTATTCACTAGAAGACAATGGAAAAAAAAAAAAACAACCAACAAACAAACAAACCTCAAGAGCTGTGCTACTTATTTTTAGCTCAGGAAAGAGCTCCCTCTGTTAGAGTAAGATTTTGATTTGAAAAGTCTAAAAAACCCAAAGCTTCTTAAAATTAAGTTTGTGCATATATTTAAAATTGCTCCTTACTAAATGTTTCTGCATCAAGTGTGCACTGCAGGGTTTTTGTTTTTTTTTTTTAATTGTCATGGACTGATTTTCAAAACAGCCCATGCCCCACACAGTTACAGGGCACAGGCGCTGCTGGTATGCAGCATCTTTGAAAGTCAGGACACAGCTTAGGTGATTGTGCAGAACAGGCTATTTCCCTTACAGTAGAAGTGTTCATTTATGCCCAATAATAAGTGTTCAATTATGCCCAATAATGACAGAAATTCATCAAATCAATCAAAATAAACTTTTACAAGTCATAAAGTATTTCAAGGATAACACCAATAGACCAGGCCTGAGTTTCACAGCTAAAAGGGCAATACTGTCCATTTTCATTGGTCAGTTCTGGAAGCCCTTTCCAGGATGATCTGATAAAAGAGAAAAAAAAAAAAGAAAACAAAAGAAATAAAAAAACCCAAATATTGCTGTTAGCTTACATATTAAAATTAAAATAACTTTTTATTTCAAAGCGCTTTACAAGATTATCTCAGTAGAAAACAAAACTGTGACTAAAGGTCTGTTGTCTTACAGGCATTTTATATTCTTTAGTAACTGAGATCTAAATTTTAGGGGTTTCTTTTCATTGCAGCTGGAGAACTTCAGTTTTTTTGGGGGGTGCCTCTCCTTCAAAGTACTCTCTGCTACTGGTAACATCTGAATTTACATTACTGGCATGTTGCTCTTGTTTTTCATTCAGGTAATTTTGCAGTTGGAAGACCATGAATGATCTTTGAGATAACCAAATGGTATTCAAACTACACTTGAAACTGGATTATGATGCTAAAAACTGGTAACAGTTGGAAGATGGCATTACTATATAAGACTTTTTTTTCCACCATAGGAGGAAAAAACCCCCCACACGCTAGCAGACTTACAGAAATACTCATAAGTTGAGCCTGTTGCCACATGAATAATTCTGTACACAAATGAAATATCAGAACAGAGTAAAAATATTCTACTTAAGTATCGAGACAGAAAAAACAATGAATGTTACTAAACTGCAAGTTGCTAATACTACCAAATAAGACACTGAGAGAAGAGAGTGTAAAGCAAAAAGTTGCCAAACAAATCCCTTTTCTTCCTCATGTGGTCAGACAAAACTTTCTATCACGACTGGTCCTATCGAGTTACTCTTATGTATTCACATAAGTGCATATTTGAAGTACTACAGATCAGATTATACAGAAGACAGCTAAGACAATATCTTACTGTAGTGTTTCTTTTCAAGTGTCTCAAATTCCTTATGAATTAAAAATGTATCAGAAGAAAAAAGGGAATAGTGTGAGCTTGGAGAACTCAAATGCAAAGGAACATAAGCAAGTTCCTCTACTCTGTAGGATATCAAGATTACTAAGGTTCTGAAACAGCATCATACTATTCCCTCATTTATAACACAAAAAATCCTAATTATTTTGCATCAGCTTATCTGGCTATTTTCATCTGTCACTATTAGCCTTCTTTTTTGTAGATTGCTTTGAAATATTTCTAATTTTTAAAATAAAAAATTAAACCACTTATTTTTTGATTTTTTTTTTGTACAAAATTAGATCCTAATTACTGCATAAGGTTTATTTCACCCAGTCTTCACACAGTTAAGTACTGGTAATTTTGCATCTATAAAAAGCACTAGATCTCAGCTGTACTTGAAACCTGACTTGAGATCTACAGTAACACACATAGTGGTGAACTTTGTAAGTATAAAACAGATGCTGTTTATATTATAGATCTGTACTTCACGTGCAATTACATAATGGATACCACAGGCTTGAACGATTATTGTGAATCTGTGTTAGCTGTTGTCTTACCTTTCAAGATGAACGTAATGGTGAGAAAGAACATTCTTAATCATAACTACAGTTTTTGCGTATATCTCTGGCCCAATCAACTTTGAGAAGTACAATTTGGCACGAAGAAAATACCCAATTGGCCACAGCCACTCCTAAGCAAAGAAAGGGATTATTACTATAGCATTCAGCTTGAAAAAGTAACAGCACTTTTTCTGAAATTGAAGAAACTGTCTTACTGGTCCTTGGTGATAATTAAAACCTCTGGCTACATTATAATTGTCATTGTCAAGGGCATTATCATAGACTCCACAGTAAACCATATCACTGCAAGAAAGAAAAAGAAAATGATCCAAATCAAGCCTTAACAAAAGCAATACATAAAAAAGGAAAGCAGAAATGAACCAAAAACATTTAATGGCATTTATACTAGATTCTGTTTTTCACGTGATAATGCACTTCCAAATATGGTTTAAACTAGCAGGAAAATAGTTCAAAGTCTTGGAATAACTTGAACTCATCATTTAGCCCTTATGCTTTTATTAGAACTTTAGTGCTGGGCAGTGTATCATATGCAAGCACGTATCAAAATGCAAATTCAACATCTTTGATATCAAATTTGACTTGCATACTGCATGGCATCCAAACACACCTGATGACTGGCTATATAAATAAAATCAACTACACAGACTCTAAGAAAAATAATTGTTCCAGAAGGATTTATTACAGACTGAGTTCACAGGTATACATGAGGATTTTAACAAATTAAGTACTAACCTCACGTTTCTAATAATTCCTACTATCATGTTTTGTAATTAACTCTTATTCTTCTATTGTACTTACTCTGGGTCTAAGGTTTTCATGCCTAATGGACCAAGCAGTTTTTCCTCTGCTATCTGCAGGGCCTTCCAAGCTCTCTCAGGTGTGAACAACTCAGGGGCCTAATAAAATTATATAAACATTTAATGAGTAAGCTCTGTGCCATGTACACATATAACACTGTATACATATGTTGAAGATGATCACAAAAAGCTTAAGTTTTGTATTACTGAGTCAACTTCTGGAACTACGAGTAAGCAATGTGACAGAAGCTATGAATTGCTTTGGGTTTTAATTTACTTATTTTAACTACATTTACCAAGTAGTATCACTGATGCTCTTTACAAACTCTAGAGAGACAAAAAAGACCCAGGCTTTTTAGCTAATTTGAGGGGAAAGGTGACTCCCCCAGACTGAACCTTAAAAGACATTCTGAATACACTGAACACTGAAAATTTATCATAGTTATATGTTGGACAGCAGTTTCTTTTAGGTAAGTCCTGCCAATGATTTTCTTTTTAAGAGATACTCCAATATGGGACTAATATTAAAAATGCAGGAAAGGAAAATCTTTCAACAAGCTATTCTAAGCAATGTATGTTCACTGTGGTTTAACCTGGCAGTCAGCTACACAACCACACGGCCATTTGCTCACTTACGCCCATGGTGGGATGGGCAGAGAGTTGAAAAGAATGAGGTAAAACTCATGAGTTTAGATACAGACAGTTTAACAGGGCAGAAAGAGAATGGTACTAAAAATATACAAAACAGATGATGCACTACCCAGGTGCTCACCACCCAGAGATGATGCTCAGCGAGCTCTGAGCTGTGTCACCCTGCAGCCAAACTCTGCTATATACAAAGCATGATGCCATATGGTATGGAATATCCCTTTTGCAAGTTTGGGTCAGCTGTCCCAGCTGTGTCCCTTCCCAGCTTCTTGGACACATACCCCTACGCCAACCTTCTCAATGGCAGGGCAGTGTGAGAAGGTGAGAAGTCCTGAACTGCTTGGCAACAGATAAAAACATCAGTGTGTTATCAACATTGTTCTTATCCTAAATCCATACCACAGCACTATGCCAGCTACTGGAAAGAAAATTAACACTATCCCAGCTGAAACCAGGACAGTGCTCAGGCTGCCCAGGGAAGTGGTTGAGTCACCATCCCTGGAGATTTTTAAAACATATGTAGATATGGTGTTTAGGAACTACTTTGATTTTGGACTTGGACTTGGTAGTGCTAGGTAAGCAGTTGGACTTGATGTTTTCTAACCAAAACAATTATATGAATCTATATAATGCCATTCATATGGAACACTACAATGCAAGTTCAAGTAACAAAGAACAATTTAAATTTTAAGTGCAAATGCTTTCCCTCAGCCCCTTCTCACTTACCACAACCATGGCTATTGTAAAATTTGGCCTGAGTTGGTAATCACACCATGGACTTGAAGCTCCATAGCTGTCCTTGTAAATCCCACGTTTGTGAACGAGATTTGGATGTTTCTCATTATGATCCGCTGGGTTCTCAGAGACAAAAAACAGCCTTTCAAAATGTCCTTGAATTTTTCTGTTCCACTCATCATATGTGATAGTCTCCTCCTTTCCTGCAAGATGTTACATATAGGTTTTATTTTCTCAAAGCAGCCACAATGGTAACACCAGAAGTATGCTTATGTCTGTTATTACTGTCTTGCTTATTGAAGTTTTACTCTGAACACAATAAATGCCACAATAGCATTACAAAACATTATTATCTAGAAATTTAATTATACTGCAGACCAAGTCCAACATATGCACAACTTTTTTCACACATTTTCTAACTTGCAGTTAACTAGGAGCAAACTAGTATGAGGTACCATGAAGTCTAGTAAATAGTTTACTTAAGCATGGTAACATGTAAGTTCTTCTATATTACTTGGTATACATAACTCTTGATATTTTGGAGACTTCAAAATGTGCCGAAACAATAGGGTAAGTATGACTTTTAAAAGCTTTGTCTTCCCAAATCCCTGACACTTAACAGGAACAGACCTAGGATCACCTCTCCAGCTGGTGATTCCCCACTGCTTAGGCTAATTCTACAGTTCACAGAACAGCTCACTGAAACTTCAAATGAGACTAGAAAAACATTATGTTTTAATCAGCAGAATTGTGCTAGGGATATCTTTCTGGCCAAGATACAGATATACATCTGAAATAAGCAATGCTTCTATGAAAGAATCAAGAATTGCACATTATACTAAGCAAGTAAAGGATTATCACCTGTTTTTCCTAAACTACAATTGAAATATGGCAAAAAGGACAATACTACCAAAATTGAAGTGGTGCTGCCAGAAGAACAAAAGCCTAGAACCTCTAACATTAAACCTTTTCTTGAGAAACAAGGCATAACTCATGAACAGGAATTAAGACTGGTTTTAAAATAGATTCAGCAGTAGATTAATGAAAAACTCAGTCACATGAGATTAAAGAAGTATACACACATCAAATTTAAGCCAAGTCCTATAAATGTTATAGGACTACATCTACAAATTATAATATTTTGTGTACCAAATTCTACATTTTTGTAGTGTAGCCATAGATTTTAGAAATCATGAAGTGACAGGTAAGTTCAAGAAAAGAACCATTAAATTATTTGTTTTCCAATGTTATCTTTTACTGAAGAGTAGACTGGCTTTACAAGGTATGTATATTCACTCAGGCTGGTTAAACTTAGTACAGTAACTTTGTTACTTTGGTAACATTGTTACCACAGCAGAATCCTTCCAAAACATATGGGATATCTAAAGATATTTATGTAAAAACTCATAGAAAGTATTTTGTTTTCTGATTTGAGTGTTAAGGGAAAAAAAAATGTGCTGTGTCATTTTGCTTAGCACTTTTCTAATTAATGATGCATATAATCATAATACATAGCAATCCTATCACTTGTTTAAAAATTGCATTTAGGTTCCAAATTTCCTTTGTAATCCACACCTTAATACATGGAACAAAATATTTCAAATATTGACAAGGCAGTATCGATGCTTAGTGATTTTTTCTAGTAACGAAAGATTTTAATCATACAAGATTCTTTCCCAAGTTTTTCCCCTTTGGCAATGAAGTGTTCTTGAGTAGTGTGATAATAATCTCTGATGTTACATGGCTACCATTTAGTTATTTTTATACTCCAGTAAAACAATTACGGGATGAGCCTGTTTTACCGTGTCTTTTTACAGTGACTCCATGGAATGGAAACTCATTCTTCCTGGATAGATCCAGCAACCAGCGAACAGCTGACTTACACAGGCCAACAATTTCCACAGCAGAGCCATCTCTAAAATTGTAAAGATTAAAAAAACCCCAATAATTACTTTAAGAAGGCTACTAAAGTTAAGTAGCCCCCCACAAAAAAAAAATCTGTACCTTCGACACTATTTTTCCGTATTCTCCTACTATTTCTATATATCTATATTTACTGTCTGCTTGATGTAATATTTTTCTCTAGCATCACTGATTTAGTCTCTTTAGGGCAGGTACCTCAAGCTCTCTTTGTTCCCAATTAAGATGCCTGACTTGTCAAGGAAAATGTTTTCCTCAGTTCTCAGCCACAGATGACAGACAATCTATTGGGAACTGATGCTATACTAAACTCATCTGTCTGCAGCAGATTACTAGCGCACCATAAAGACCTTATTTTTAAAATGTTTAATCTTGACTTGAAAAATTCAGATGTTATCAATATTTTTTAATTCTAAATAAGTATTCAAACAACACAACTATCAAAACACTATCAACCCTCCTATAAGTGTAAATAGCCAACTACTGTTAGTACTACAAGTATACAAATTTTCCTAAAGTACATTTTACTTCTTGAATTAAAAAAATCAACTCTTTGCATGGAGCTAAAACCATGCCAAAAGTTGAGGGCTTCACCTGCTAAAATTGCACCTTTTTTTTTGTTTTTAAAAAATACACAAAGAAAAAAAATTCCATTAACATTCTAGTAATCATAAACATTTAAAACATTTGAGCAATGATCCTCCAGATGTGTTTATGGAAGGCACAGTACTTATGCAGAAGATTTTTAGTTTAAATAGACAAAGAAATCCCCCCCAAAAGCCTTGATTTTGTACCTTGGGGTAGCTGGAATTCCTCTGTTGCGAGCTCTGTCACTCTCTCCCATTTTATCCATCCAAGTGCCACAGTTGAAACGGTTCCCTCCAAATACAAAGCCAGTCTCACAGTCAACACCTGCAGTTACATTGAAACCTGCAAAACAAGAATATAATGTGTGAAGTCTGTATTTTAAACAAAACTCCAGCTGCCACACCCCAGTCCAAATCTCTGAAATAAAGAGATCCAAGGTAGGTTCCTAAAGGCAATTGTACTTAAGTTGTCTTTTATATAAAGGTAATTTGTAAAACAACAACTAAGAGTTGCTGATAATACAAAATTAATTGGGTACTTCTTAAATATTAAATGTATTTAAAGTAATAAATCTCTAGTTAATGAAACAGTTTTTAAAAATATATTCAACAGAGAAAACCAAAATATAACAATAAATATAACAATCTTTTGAATTGCACAGCAAGTGTTCTAGATATTTTACCTTCATCTCTCATGTTCTGATCTATCTGTGGACCAGCATTCCTCTCTCGGAAATGTATGCCTTCCATGTGTCGTTGCATTGCTTCCTGAATCACTTCATAAAGTGGCTGATCCTAGATGGATTGCATGTTTGGATGATATACGAAAGGCCAGATGAAACATGAGTAAAAAGTCTGTATCTAATGTGCAAATAGCAACTCTTGGGCTCTAGTCTGAGGCTTCAGAAGAAAAGTATCTAACATTTTCAGTAACATCTTTGTCAATGGCAATACATGCACCGTATACAATTTTTAATTAAAATGTTTTTGAGACAAAAAGCAAAGAAAAATTTAAAGCTGATTTTTTTTTTCCACACCTGCACTTGTCTAATCATCTAATGCAGACGTAGTGAGGAATGCGTAAAATATTAAATTCAGCACTACGATAAAATTTCATCATAAACAAGATAGCATTAGGTTCTGGTAGCTAGAAAAATTACATAGTTTCATTAAAAAATTATAGCTGTGTTCTGTATTTAAATTGGAAGTGATCTTTACCATAGCACCTGCAGGCTGAGGAGAAGAATCATCTCTTGGGTACATCCTAGAAACGGGACACCTGAGAATGTCTAATCCATGTGGAACAATTTTACAGTAGTCCTGGATACACTGAAGCCACCACCATACAGCATCACGACAGTTGTATCTGGCATGTGTCCCTTGACCAAGCAGATTGGGAATGAGACCATGTCTTAAAGTCCCACCAAACGCTAAAATGATGTTTCTAAAACAAAAGAAAAACAGTTCTGATTAAAATTACTTTCAAGGTCATTATTGGACCATATATTAATTACAAAGTTTACAAATTTATCTTAATAGCCAGGTAAGTCAAGGGGACAAACAGGATCTTAAAGACAGAAGCCAAATATTCACTGTTGAAAGCTATGAATTGCTTCATTTAGAGCAAACTACTTTTACAATAAAATTCCCTAAAACTTCCCAACATTAATACATCTAAATCAGTTTTTGTACAAAAAATACATCTGCTAATAAAGAAAAGCTAGTTTGCTTTTTCATAGGTAATGATATAGAGCCTAAATAAAAATCCCACTGACGTCACAGGGAAGGATTTTACTGTCATTGTTTATTATTACCTTGGAACCCATTCTGATGGGTGGGGTGAAATGGGGATGGTGGGCAGGAGTAGATGGGAATTTCCTATTAAAATACAGAGAGGTGACAGCAACTGAAGTTATGAGAAGATTCAGTTAAGAACAGTCGCACACACCTTGCAAAACCATTGATTCCTACTAGCTTTATAAGGGAATATCAACAAACTAGTAGACTGCAGATCTTACTGCTTGAGAAAGGTAATTGTTGGCCAGATGTGTAACAGTGTAAATACACACAGAACCACAAATGTCAGGAGTTGGAAGGGACCTCGAAAGATCCTCTAGTCCAACCCCCCTGCCAGAGGTTAATACATGTTCATTTAAAACAACTAATTTTTCTTTTGTATCATATGACAGGCTCCACCCAAATAAAAATATTAAATCAATAGATCTGGCTCATATCTGGCTCATTTGTCAGGTTAAACACTTAGAAAGAGATACCAGATTGTAAGAATCCGCAGTTAGCCTACTTCTAGTATTAACAGCAGTTACCATTAAAAAACCAAACAAAAAAAAACCAAACACATCCAATCATATCTTTCTGATTACAGTAGTATTCTTGTGCTACTTCAAGCTTTTAGAGGTTCCTACCCAGCAACAGTGATGCAAATACATGTGAAACAATTGTTCAGGGGACAAGCTATATTGCTACAGGGGTTAAAACTACCTTAACTATACAGAACATCATCTTCACGTGAGCTAAGAAAGCAAAAAAGAATAACTTAAGTAGCATTTTAAACTCCACTTTGGCAGAACTCCACAAACTGTCTAGGGGCATTAAAGTTTTATACTGTACATCAACTGTTTCTAACAGCTCATGTGTCATATCAGGTTGTGATCATGTCTTTTTCTTAACTATCTGCAAAGCCAGTAAGAATTAAGAACAAGTAAGTCTTACCTTGCTTCTAGGTAACGCCCAGTAACTAACATGAGGCCTCTCAGTGCAATAAAGGTATCCCTTCCCCAAGAGCGAAAAATTCCAGAGGAGAAGTGAGGCAAACCTAAAAAAAAACCCCAAAATAATTGTTCATTTAATTTACTGCTATTAGAGAAACCTTGGAGCATATGCATATGTATGAAATAACCAGAAGGAAAAATATATTAACTTTCCTCAACCCCAGATCAAAATACATAAACAATCTTCTAGACCAAGCTCTTCATAAAATGAAATAAAACCTCATTTTGGAACATTTTCTAAAATTTCAACATCATGCAACAGAATTTCTCATATCAAAACCACAGTCACATTTAAAGTTTTATTAAATCATTTTAATTGAAGCAAGTAACATCCATTAATTAAAAGGAGCAGAAATAAACTTAACATGCAAGAAGCCAGAACTATGACAAGACATGCAAGGCTTTGTTAGCAGGAGTTTATGTACAGGAGTTGTGCCATCTTAGTAGCACAAAAGGGGCTATGACTGAAAAGCTTTGAAATTCTTCAGTTCAAAATTGCTCTTAGCCACTATAAAAGGAATCCTGGTTCTCTTATTCAGCAACTTCTAGAACTTAAATCTTACAGCAGAGATTTTAACCTGTAACTTTAATAGTTATTCTGACTGATAAAGTATAATTACAACACTAAGGTCCATCCTTATTTTTTCTTCTTTAACATTTTCAGTCTAACAATAAGTTCCATATGGTAAATCTCAAGACATCAGTGTCTCAGGTATGTTTGATTGAACAACTTTTTATCACATACTTTTCCGAAGTATTCACTAAGTCTCAAACATGGCCTTCACACCTCCATTTTCTTTTTGTATGGCAGCAGCACTTTAGAATGACAATCCATGTACAAATTAAGTCTCAGGCACAACTACCAGTCAATATGTGAAGGGAATATTTAAAATCAAACCTTTTAGTATAAATAATCTTTACAACTAATCCAAGGGAACATTATGCCTTTGTGTTTCTAGGTAAGCACTAAAGCAGGTGAATGGAATGTCACTAAACCCGAGAAACTAAAGCAATAAAATTCCATGGGAAAAAGACAGATGGCAACAAGAAGAAAATAAACACCCTGGTGAGACAAGATGCCATAGAATCTGTGGACATTAGAAGTTTCTATGGTTTCCAAAAAGGAATGGGTCAACTCAGAGCAGCAATAAATTCACTCTAAGCCACTCAACACAGAAGACAATACTTTTGACATAGGAAAGTAACCAATTCAAAGACTGCCAGATGCTGGCAGAACATTCGGAAGGACAAACACTATTTGCTGACTGCTTTTATGCTCTTTCCCTTTGGAGACTGCTACAGATCAAACATTTTTCTGGTCTGCTAATGCTTCTCTCTTTTTCAAAGAACTTATAAACAATATATTCACCTTTATACTCCATATAATTCAGTTCTTAAATTAATGCATAAAAAAGATAAATATACTTAGCATAATAAGTTTCAGTTTATTGCAAACAAGTCTTCTTGCTTGCTTGGAAAGAAAGAGAATATACTTGTGTATCTCACTATATGATAAAAGTGGATATAGCTAAAAATGTCTCTGAAGTGCTTACAAACTGCCCCCCCGCCCCTCCAAGAGCAGGAACAAAATACTAGTCTCCACGTACTGCTAGACAAATCTCCCTTGTATTTAACACGGGCAAATCTTTATCTTAAAAACAAGTTAAAACACAGGAGGAAAGTGAGGAAAACCACTGCCCATATCTTATATATATTTGCTGACATATGGATCCCAAGCACAATTTTTATATAGTAACTACAACCAGTTTAACTAATTTGGAAGATTTTTTTTCCCCTTTTTAAAATGTCCTCACTTACCAGCTGCCAAGGAAACACAACACTGTTCTTTCTCATTTGTAATCTCATTCAGCCTATAGGGAACATCATGTAAGGAAGGAGACAGATCTGGCAGGCAAGAGTATTTTCCTATACCACACATCTGGACTGAACCCAAGGAAAGGTGTTTAACAAACGTTGATCCATTCTGCACAAAGCTGCAATACAACATAATTAAAGTAACTTTAAATTCAGCAATACTATAGAATCACACAATGGTTTGGGAGAAAGACACCTTAAAGATCTAGTTCCATTCCCCCAGTCTGTAAAATGTACCTGTTTTCATTTATGGAAGACTTTAAGTATTATGCATAATAAACATAATAGCCTAACAAAGCTTTATTATTTTTCCATTAACTAATTTTTACATAAGCTTTAATTTGAAAATCACTTCCTGCCCCCCAAAGGATGTCCAGTGTTAGCCTTAATTTTTACTTTATTAGTGTCACTGAGAGTGTTTATGTCAAATACTTATAGGGAAGAGACTTAAAAAGAAAATTGGTTTTGTTTACTTGATGCCTGGACACAGACCTAAGATCTCAAAAATATAACAGTTTATTACGAACAAAAGCTTGTCAAAGCCAGTATTTTTAAAGATTGGCATGTTTTTATATATATTTAAAATATAAAAAATTGTATGTATCAGTTGACACATTGTGTAAAATAATGCAAGCTGCATTCCTGACTAGTTCATCTACAAGTATATTTTAATAAAATATACTGCTTTCCACGTGATTTCACAGCCATACTAAAATACATACCATTTTAACCTCTGCATTTTTACAAAACAATACAGTTATGTTCAGAATGCTCAGTGCTAGAATAAAGCTTCCATTAAATCAATCTCCCTTCCGTTTCCAGGAAACAAAGGAGAAGCTGACATTGAAGATCAGTTATTTCAAGAACTAAAGAAAGTGCTCAGATAATGATGGCTATTTAGCTGTGCTGAAGAAATGATGAACAAAGCATCAGCATCAAATATAATTTGGTATTTTCTTTCTTCCCTGAAATTTAAGGAATTATTGCAGTTGTACTAAAATTACAGCAAATGTTTCCAAGGTCTGGGAAAGAAATGCTGGCTTCTTCCTCCTACTGCACAATGCCAACAGCAGTTATAAATTCAAACCCTGGATAGACATCTGAACTCTCAACCTTCCAAACTGTTAGAAGATGGATTTCACATTCACTACCCATTTTATTAATTTACATTGGGTTATTCTAATTACATTCTCCATCAGAAAAAACTTAATGTACAAATATATACAGATACCTCTATAGCTCTCATATGCCAAGCATACCTAGACATCTGATGCCATCCCATATCCAGGAGCGTTGTGTATGCACCTACCAATATGGCATCAAAATAGCATGGGATGAGGTAACGTGGAATTCTCTTTAGATAGACAAACATGGCCTTCAACCATAACACAACCTATAAAAATATAATATAATTAGACTTGGTAACACTAGGGTTCAAAAAACCAGGATCCATTTAGTTAAAGCACTTGTCACAATTTTTCTAAGTTTATTACATCCAAGTTATGCTTGACCACGACAAAGATGAGGCTATCTTCGTTTCTTAATGACGTAACCAGCACACAATCCATTCTATGCATTTGTGGTAGAATAGCTGCACTCCTCTGCTTTGAAATTTCAGCTGAGATAAACTCTACTAAAAGTAGCAGGGAAAAATCTGTACTACCTATGTACTATGACATAAATGGGCAAGCCAGAAAGAGTACAGTAAGAGATTATATTTTGCTAGTCTTGAGGGGGGGGATTGTCACTAAGTTATTAAAACTGAAATTTCCAGCAAATGGAAGCTGAAGCTGCAACTCAAAAGGCATGATTACAACACAAGTGTTGGAAGGAGGTTTTTCATTGCTTAGAAAGACAGAGCTCCAGAAATGAAGCTTGAGAGAAGGGATAGAAAAATTATCATAAGGTTAAATTATGTGCAGCCACCAATGAAAATGACAGCAGATCATTTCATTGGGTTTAGGACTCTGGATTCTGGAGCTTTACCATCCTTGTGTCACTCCTCACAACCTGAGTAGTATTCCTTTTTTTGTTGTTTTTTTTTTTTTTTTCCTTCTAGAAGCGTTGAAGAACATTGTGACTAGAAAGTCACTAAAGATTTAAACCTTGCAGATGAAGACTGAGCAGATAAAGAAAGTACATGTCAATGTACATGACAATGTATGACACTATATCTAACCTAGAAATGATGAAGGTTACTTACGTAAAAGGTGAAACTGTAAGGTTTAGTTTTATATGACTTCAGTATAGCTATAAGTACTTTGTATTTTCCATAAAAGAGACTACAAATTAAGACTAAAAATACATAGAAAGAAAATGAGCAGTCTGAAGCGCAGTAAATCTTTCCATCTCTGAGGTCAGATGCATAGCATTGACTTCAGTAGAACAACAGCTTGCTCATTCCATCTACAAACTATAATTTAAAACTGCAAAGTCACCAAGTATTTTACTCACTTCTGCACAGGCTCCTGCACGTGAAATCAGACGATTACTGACATAATCGATCATCCAGTCTCCAGATCTTAAATTATCACAAAAAGGATGACCTAAATCATTCTTTGGTCTAATGTCTGCCATCACCGACATTAACCCTGAAGAGACAAACCCAACTCTGTATTAAAAGACACACCATCATCACAAACAGCAATTATAATTCAGGAGCAAAAAGGTACAGCAACAGATCTGTAATTGAATCTAGCTGTATTACTTCTCTTGACCTGCAGAATGAGTTAGAAAACAACTCAATTGTACTTCCCTCGGTGTACCTGCTAGCAGCAATGAAAATCACTGAGGAATAAATAACATGATATATATGAACTCCATCATGCTAAAGTGACTGACACTCCTCAGCAATCTAGTAATGCCAAGGGTTTCATGAAATGTGACTTTTCACTGTAGGTATATGTGTTTTTATTTTTAAGAGCAAGTGCATTGGTAATAAAACACACACAGAAACTTAATTTTGCAGCCCACAGTATCAAGAGAGAGAGAGCTTGTATTCGTATGTGATTTCCTGAAAACAATACTGATTAGTAGCACAGTCAAACAGAATAAACTAACTATTTATCCAAACAGGGGCACTAGCTATAAGACAGCATTAAGGTATGACCTAGATTGAGTAACCCTATTTTACTTCTTGACAGAAAGAGAGGGGAAAAAAAAAGAGGTATGCTGAAACTATTACCTTGGAGGCCTGCATACTTCAGTGGTGACCAGTTTGGTATGTCATAACAACCTCCACCATCTTCCTGTTCTTCTGCCTCACACCTATACAGTACTTGGTTTAGGTCAGACAAAGTTAGCTTTGATGCAATACTGAAAAAACAGTTGAGGAAAAAATTATTTCCAAACTCAAAAGCAACATTACTAGGGCAACAGAGAAAAGATTTCACAAACAATTCTCGTTTCAGACTTAGATTAAAATAGTCAAATGTATACAACTGTCTCACCAATTCATTTTGGAACTTAAGAGCCTGATTTTTAAGATGTTCTGAAATGGTCAAATCAGATGTTTCAGTATTTTTTTAGACACACAATATTAAGTACAAACCGTGAACATTCATACCCCAACACTGAGAAACACTCCATGTGAATAAAACTACTTTAAGGTGCAATTATACAGAACATGAACAAAAGAGCCTGGGAAGTATAAATATTATCCCACTTAGTATTACACATCCAAAAAGAGTATCTCGTATTTTTTATTGCACTCCGATAACCCACATCTCTCTGTAGTAACAAAACAAATGAAAATCTTCACTAAGTTTACAGACTGTTCTCTATTCACACTTTAGTGCTCTGTTTTACCTCAGAAATTTAAAGAATACTCACGAAGAAAATAATGTTTTTAATATAGGTGCTGAATGATCATCAGGAAGACTTCCAGATTTAAAATGGGGGCTGAACTGGATCAAATGATTGCGGAGTACACCAACAGCCTCTTGTGCCTTTGGGTCAAGACTAACTCTGTAAATATGAAGGCATAATTTGTAAAAATGCAGCACTTAAAATAGCTGTTCTCAAGTCTCAAAACAACGAGTGCTAGCATTCTATTTAACTAACAAAGAAATTTGGTTATTTTAACAACATACCTGAATACTATTACACTTCCTGGTGTTAATTTTTCAAATTCTATTTCTTGAACGAATTCATTTGGCCCTTTTATGGCAGTTCCAGCTTGCTTTATAATTTTACTGTCTTTAACCTTAGGAAAAAAAACAAAAAAAAAATCCAAAAAACCAACCCAAAACACATTTGCAAATGCAATTCAATGTCTTTGTTCTAATATGAAATATCACAAACTACAAAAATATTACATCAGAACATGGATAAAATAGGCTAATTACCTGGATATGCTCTCTGAGTTCCATTGTGAAATTAGGCAATCCATTTATAAAACGTCCATCTTTTTTGTAAGGACTAGAACTTCTCTCGATAGTCCTAGCCTCAAGTACTACTTCTTCTATTTTTCCTAAAAAAAGTTAAATCATGTAGTAGCTGTTAAGGTACTTCAAATGGAAAGTAATTCTTTTGGAAACATGAAGCAAAAACTAAAACCCTAAACATTCAAAATACAAGTCTCACTTGTACAGCTAAAGAACAACCAAGTATGACAAAACATACAGGGAGGTGTTTCAAATTTGCTATAAACATTCATTATACATTCACTGGCTGTATGTTATTTAAAAATATAGTTCTGTTATTTTAGAATAACTTATCCATTAAAAAATAAATTCAGTCAACAATTAGTGAATTACAACCTACCTTTTTCCGGTCACCAGCTCTGTTAGTTTCTTTGAAGTCTTTTAGTAGACTGTGTTAGATTGGTTCCCAGACTGCAGCTACATACAGTTTATTTCTCAAGTGTAACAACCTATCATTAATATTCAAATATTCTAATTTTCTCTATCTTTCAACAGTCTACAGCGTTCCAGTCACTTGTAAATGTCTTAAGATATAATGTAAGTGACTTCAAATAACACAGTGCATGCAAAGAAATGAGTAAAATTAAAAAGCCAATTTGGAAAGCTTCTCCTCAGAAATGTCTGGGTAATGTGTAGAAGTCATTATGCTCTAATACTATTAAGTACAATAAATACCCTGCATATTTAGTTAATATTATGCATGCATTAACCTACGTATTGTCTATCCTCATACACAGTACAAAAATATTTCAAATCTACAAAAAATATTCAAAATAAGAATACGACATCAAATATGGTGAGATTTTAGCAATTTTTCCTCAGTATAAAACTTCATAAATTCAAATTCCTCCTGACCCCAGCTCTGTACAATTATCTGTCTTCCTGTTAACTATTTTTTACCAGTTCACAAAGATCAGAGTAAAAAAAACTACAACCACATGGGAAGCTTACAGAAGGAAGTATACTTAACATGAATGTTTGAAAACCCTAAGCAAGGTAAGACTGTTATTGTTTCTTTAACAACGTTTAGTACATGCATGTGTTATTAGATATTAAAAGAGCATCATATACTGAAAGCTCTCATATTTATTTCATGTGTTTGAAGTTAAAAAGCATGGAATTAGAGTGCTTTGAAATTTTTTTTTTCTTTTTAATCACCTTCCATCTCCTAAAAAGAAATCTGATTACCTGGTATACACATTTCAGGTACTTCTTTACTGTAGAAGGAAGTTTTGGGATCCCTGAAGGCAGTTCGACTTACAGCCACAACAGACTGGTGCGTGTTAGGGCAATGCCTTGTCACTGCCACTATATCTTCATCAACTTGATCCACATATACCTAAAAAAGATGTATATGTATATATATGAGATTAGATACATGATATGTATATATGAAAGGTCTATGATATGCACATATATATGATATATGAGATAAAAAGATATGGTTCTGCTCAAATCAAAACACAAATATGTGGAACCTGCAGTGTCACTCTCACTTCTTGCCTGATTAAAGCCTTTAGCCCCCAGCTCCTGATGCAGCCTGTTTATGGCCAGCCTTCCAGCTAGAATTCCTGTTTGGAAGTTAACTTCACCGGAAGTCAGGTGTGCTGCTGGATTCCATTTTGCATAGAACCTCTCTTCAGATACTACAGAGATCTGCAAAGAAATTAAGATTTAAGCAAGTATAAACAACTGTGTAAAAAAAACCCAAACAGAACAACCCACCCAAAAAACAGCTGGAGGTCTCAACAACACAATAATTTAAAATTTCACGTGAAGATGGCCAATTTCTGAAATAATGCCAGCTAACAAAACTGCTTGGAATTTCAAATAAACAGCATTAAAATACATGTTGTAGGACAAGAATAAAAGTTTATGTTTTAAAAAGTAACTTAGGAGATAAACTGTAGACACATACCTGGTGTGGTACTAGTTCATCATAGCCTTTGGTGCTTCCTGTGGCACAGCATGCCATTGAAACAATCATTGCACTAGGAAGAGCATCATATGCAGACCGGTGCTATGTTAAAAAATAGATAGCTAATAAATAGCAAAACAAAGGCATAATTCATCTCTCCCAATTCAAAATAGAGAAGATATACACAACAGAGGAATTCCCAATCACATGATCATAATTTTCTCAATCACAACAAAATTACTGAATAAAATTACTACAAGTAGACTTCAAAAAGGAACTTAAGAGAAATCCTCAAAATTAGGCGCTCCAATTCCCACAATTCTCTCTCATTCAGTCCTGTAATACAGGAGCTTATAGAACAGGTTAACAGAGACAGAACCACTTATAGTAAATCATTATATAAAAAGCTTTATATACTTTCTCCCTTGCAAGTCAAAATCTTGACTATCAGTTAAAATTACCCCTCTGAGCATGAAATTTGAACATCTGAAACATATTTTCCTTAATATCACTCAGAAAAAACATCCAGATTGCACCAAGCCCTCCAATGGTTCAGAAATATTAAATCAGAAAACATTAAATGTAAACTTTGATTCTCAGTTTAGGTGCTCACCTGAATTGGACATTCATTATCATGTGTAATATCCATAAACAGTGCATGAGCAATAGCTGGCATCAAAGGCCTCAAACGTGGCTGAACAAAAGAGCCAACAGGTTCACCTCCAAAACGGTAAACTAACCTTCCCTCTTCATGGCTATTATAAGCAGTCATTGCCTCTAAAGAACAAAATAGTTAAGTGTTTGTGTAAAAATAACTACCATAGAGTACAGCATGCACAAAGATGTTAATGCAGCATTTCACAGGCGTTATTTTAGTGTGTTCAATACTTCTTAAAAAAAAAGAAGTCACTTATAGCTATATTCTCCAACGTGGATATACAACCTTGGAGTATTCCATCTCCTACAATATATTAGGTATAGAAAGCTAATGGGAAAAAAGGAGGGGAAAAAAAAAATGAAAAAAAGATCTGAAACTGTTTCTCATAGGCTTTAAGAAACTCATGCAACAAAAAATCAGACTTGATGCAGCAATTGCATAGCAGAACTGTGCTACTTCATTTTCCTCTTGATAGATTAAGATTGAATTATTTAACCTTCTGTACACTAATGCAGGATGCCTTCTGTTAATTTACACCTAGTACTTTATTTTTGATACTCAGTAAAAGAAGTCATAATACAAAAACTGCACTTCTGAGTACATGGAATATACAATTAGAAATGTGTAATACAGAAATGCTTTCCTTGGAAAAAGCATGTCATCTATAATCCCTCATTGGAAAGAGACCATACATACAGCAAGCCTACCTCTTATTAAGGAGGTAATGCCCAGCCTATTCACAAAGATATTGTCCAGCTCCTCATTTCCTGTGAACAGTTCAGCCACTACATACAAATCAGCTCGCAATTTTCTAGCTGTGTCCAGCATGTACTGCAAAAAGCACAGCCAAAAAAGCCACAGAAAGGGGAAAGGTAGATACAAAAAAGGACAAGTTTAAAAGCTAGGCAGGGATTAGACAATAGGAAAATGCCATGCAGCAAACACAAACAGAAAGCCAAAATTAAGGAACAAAAAAAAAAAAAAAGTTGTTACACAGGACAAACATAAAAATCAAGAATTAGCATATAGAAAAGAAGTTAGAAAGAACAAGAAAAAGAAAAGGTCATTGCATAAGCAAACATTAATAAGGAAGGAAAAAAAAAACCACAAAAAAAAAAGTATACTGGTGTTAGTTCGACATTAAGAACTCCAAACCATACACAACAATCCTACATAATTTTTAACTGCTTATTGTACCTCTAATCAGGCTGGTAATTCCCAGGCGGTTGACAAAAACATTGTCAATGTACTCACTGCCCGTGAAGAGTTCAGCTATCACATAAAGATTAGGTCTGACTGATCTGGCTGTTGCTAGCATCTCCTATAGATCATAATATATTTTTAATGCAAGACATCAATTGTTAGCTATGTATATGCAATCATTAACATAAATGTTAACTAAACATAAATGAGGCATTCTTACATGCAGATCATTAAAAATATTAACAACAAGCAAGATTTATAACACCAAGTTTATATTTTACAGAGATTTTGTACAGACTACATTTTAGGAAATTCTTTGAAGACTTTAAGCTAATTATAACATTTTTTTAAGAAAATCTTAACTAAGAATGCAAGAACAAACGTTGGATAAAAGAGAAAATTGTTAAGGTAAGAAATCTGAGGAGGACCACAGGAAGTTCCTCAAAAATATGTGAAAGAACTTTTTCACTGTGAGGGTGACGGAGCACTGGAACAGGCTGTCCAGAGAGTCTCCTCTGGCTGGAGACATTCAAGACCAATCTGGACACGTTCCTCTGTGGTTTAATCTAGGTAATCCTGCTCAGACAGGGAAGTTGGGCTCCATGATCTCTTGAGGTCCCTTCCAACCCCTACAATTCTGTGATTCTGTGACTTCAGTTTAAGCCTTTGAAGTTACCGTTCAACTTACAATAAACTGTAAGAAACAGTAAATGAAAGAACAAGAAAAGTTTTGAAATGGCTGCATTTAAGATTCACTTACAACTTTTGTGTGGGCAAATGAACATGTTTGAGAGAGCTCTTCATATATTTAGGTACGCTTTGTAGCCAAGACTAAGTGCTAATAAGCTGCACTGCTCAAATCTATGTAAAGCTAGATAATTAAAATCTTTGATTGTAGTCAGGTCTGTGGAAAACAGTAAGCACTGACCTTAGTAATAAACCTGCCAGACTAAATTTTTGCAGGTGTTCTTTACCAACTTTAAGTTTTGGGAAGTAAAACATTTTTTGATTAATTCAGCCATAGCAAAAAATATAGGGCAAAGAAACACTAAGACTTTCAACCAAGTCTTGGCAATGACTCCAGCTAAAACTGACATACTGGATATTGGCAGTCACTGCACTAAGTCCATAGTTACGCGAGGGAACAGTTAGCCAGACCCATTCACAGTATTTCAGCTAAAGAAGACGATTAATAGGCACATCATTCTAAGTGCTTACAGCAGCTGAAACCGTGTCTAAATACCACCAGTCAAGAAACCTCGCTTATGCTACGGGGAAAATTCATTCACACTAGAACTCTGCCACGTAGATCCTTCAGATTCTGCAGCAACAGTGCAGGACTTCATTTCACAGAGAGAAGCTGTTTTATAATAAACATGCTTAATTTTGCGTACCTCAGCTACATGAATAGGTGTTGAGTGACAGTTGTCAAGACGAACACCATGGAAGTATTTGGCAGTGATTTCAGTGTATTTTTTCATATGTGCCCAGAGGTATGGGCAGTCTTCAGGTTTGTTACCATAGCGCAGTTTCACACTGTCTCCCCAACAAATAAGCTCTCTTCTTAAGTAAACATTTGAGCCTGTGAGGGAAATAAATTCACTACAGTGTATACATATATATAGTATAAAATGTGCACCAAAATGACAATGTGGTATTTCATTTTCTACTGCTGAAGAACAGAAGGACACTGTAATAAAGAGCCAATTTCTAAAAATAACCATACCAACTCAAAAATTATATACCCTATCCTATGTTTGATTTCAGACTACTCCAAGAGAATACTTCTACAGTGATACTGCAATAACTCTTCACATTGAAATCAAATGTCTTATTTCGTCAAAGCAGTTTAACTGTACTTTAAAAAAAAAAAAAAGAAAAATGGAGCAAATGAACAAAAGTACTATTTTGGTTGTTCATCCTAGAGAAATTAGGGGAAAAAAGAAAGTTTCACTGTTACCATAAACTGCCACAGCCACAATTTAAGATTTTAAATTCTGTTAAAGGCAGGCTGCAAAGATGAAAATTTCCTAATTACTTAGGTAAGTAGGTCACTTAAATGGACAAAGTCCCTAAATAATTTTTTGTGTGTATGAAAGTATTTAAAACTAGACTAGTTTTATATAGTACTTTTGCTGCAATCAATATGATAAAAATCTTTAAATCTGAGTTAATCTGCAATATACTCACTGCACAGAATATTCTGATGGAAATTCAACTGTAACAAAGGCTTAAATTACCATGTTAAGAAGGTGACTTTAGTCCTTTATAAATTATGTATTTAACAATGGAAGCAGTATTATTTAAACAACAGTATCACCGCAAGTCCAGACTGCAAAATGTTATATCCTGGCACAATCACGGAATTGTATCTAATCAGACCCCAACATAAGAGAGGTACAGTTATCTTTAAGCCATCAGTCTTCTGAAAGTCAACTTGTATTCATCTGATCTAAATCCATTCAAACCATGAACAGAGTCAGCACCACACAGGACGGTCAGGACAGAGCTACTCCACTGCTTTCTACCACTCCTTGACCAGCTATACTGATCCATCACCTCAGTTACTTTTGTGGCTGAACCTTGAATTACGATAAGAAAATTACCAAAGAGATTTTTCTGCCAGACTCACATAATGTCAAAACTTAGGTGATTTGGCCTACACAATGAAAAACACACAAGAATAAGCATCTATTAAGTAAAGAGTATGAAATGTAAGTTACCACTATGTCCAGAAATATACATTTAAATATAGCCTACATTGCATCTCCATGAATGGCAACATAGCTTCTTGGACAGAAAAACTTGCTTTATTTGGACTTACACATTATTTTAAGGGATATTTACAGAACTAGCTGCAATTCCTGTATTTGTGCACTTATGTATCATCATATTCTCAGTCGAATAATATGTGGCATAAAACAAAGGTGTAACAAGTAAAGAGCACTCAAAGCTCAAATTAACAGTAACTCAGTAATGAAAGCTGGGTATGTTAACTATAACCAACGACTGAAAGAAAAAAATACAACAGTCTGCCCAGAAGAAAGGGCAATTAACTGATAGGCAACTGAACAAAACCACCCTTGAAACATGTATTGTCTTCATCCTTGCAAAGGAGGAAAAGTAAGTAAATAAAAACCAGGGACAGAGCTGTAGATTATCGCAGAAACAGGAGTTTGCTAACTCCAGATGACCCTTGAATACCAATGAGATTAGCTTCTAAAGTAGACCTAAATAACTCTTAGATGTTTTAAATTAGAATTAAACTGGCCTTTGATTCATTTTACAAAACAAACGCCTACTCTGAAAGCAAGAGTTACCAACTTTGCTTTTATTGGCTATCAACTCTGTCCCCAGAGGAGTTAGGATGCATTATTTCAGTGCATGGTGAATTCATAACTTATTTCACCTTCAAAAGTATTCTGCATACTTAATTTAGATTTACTGGATCCTCTCTTGACTGCCTGAATGCCACAAACTGGACTCTTGAATGGCCTAGTTTTTGTTCACTAATGCAACAAAATACTATCCACCTTTTTATTGCATTAGTCTTCTGCCACACTGACTTATGGAAATGCCAACAAGCAGTGGTGGTGGTCAAGGCACAAAGTAAGCAACAAAGATAATGACAGGAGTGTGGAGGCAGAATACCCCCATTTCAGTTGCAGAAAGCTGGCAATTTTCCTCACAAACTGTGCAAATCTGTATCTCTAATCTCAGTTCCTAAATTTGATCTGTAAACTGAATGGGAAATAAATGCTGTAATCTATTTGCTATTCTGCAGCTTCACAGGAGTACATCTGGGAAAAAGACAGATTAAATAAAACTGGTTTTACTTCAACCAAAATATCAAAACCTATATAAAATGATTTAAAGTTCTTTTACAAACCTGGTTCTGCAAAGTTTCTAAGAGGATCATCTCCCATAACCCAGCCATTATGAGCCATAAAGTAACAAGCTTTATCTGGCTGATGTATCATAGCTTCTTCTTCTTCCACAGTCAGCTCTTTGAATGGATAAGTAAAATACCTATGGAACAGACAGGCAATTAAAAATAACTCACATAACCACACACAGAAGGTAACATAAGCCAAAATTAATTGTCTTTGAAAATAAAATTTACAGACCAGTATAGGAGATACAAAACAGCTACAAGTGGAAAGCAGCTGCTAGCATGCCTTGAGGAAAAAACGGCAGGTGTTGCCACTATCTTGGTGTCAGTTGGCAGTATAAGATTAAAGCCCTATCTCTTCAGATACATTACTGGCATCAACTACATCAAACTTGAAAAGCGTGAGCTTTCCTAGTTCCACCCTTCCTCCATCTACAAGTCCAGTTTGCACTATGTAAGACTTTGATGTGTTCCAGTTATTGTTTCACATTTTTCAGTCACATTTATTAAACAGTCATCACTGTTCCTCAAAAACAAAAGCAATCAATTCATTAAGAGGCCATTGTCCATGTGACAGAAAATATACACTGGTGCATATAAATGCACACTCTTAATGACTTTGAACTCATTTTCCCTGGATAGATCTAAGTAGTTTCTAAACAAATATACATCCAAAAAAATAATACCTGGTAACTAATGGATTTTTTCTACTGATGGAACCCAGTTTAGGACCATCACCAGCCAGTCGTTCATAAACCACAGTCCCCACGAGACAATTGACAGCCTAGAAGTAATTAAATTACGCGTTATTGACATGTCTGCAATTATGTGCAGTTTAAGGAAATTCAGCATTAAAGCACAGTAATTGTAAGACCTGCTCTTGATGATGATTAGTTTGTCTGTATTGCTCAGCATTCAGTTCCTCAATCCTCTTGCGAAACCAATTACAACATTCTTCTATTGCAGCTGGTCCATTGCTTATCAGGAGGGCATTAAAAGCAAAGAACAGAACAAATTATTTTTAAAAGCATGCAGTATACATAATTACAGAATCACAGAATATCAAGTTGGAAGGGACCCATACAGATCGTCATGTCCAACTCCTGGCGCCACAGGACAAGCCAAGTCAGTGAATGGGACTGACTGCATCAAATTATATTTTTCCCAATCCCTGAAAAAACTTCAATTATGATTTTAATTTGTGATCAATACTACAATACCTGTGTGGTATGAATGTTGCCAGTGCTATATTCATATCAACGGTACACCCAAATCGCCTATAATCAGTGTCCTGAACTATCTGAAGATGCTGATTTGGATCAGATTTAGTGCTCATTTTGCCTAAGAACAAAACAGAAAATGGTATTCATAAAGCATATAGAACAATGACATTTAAAAGACATACAAGTTTTGTAATTCTAATATGAGCAAGATATGGGCAGATAAAGGCTTTGGAGAGGTCTTAAGTTTTCACAGGCTTTACTAGCCCACCCAAAGCAGTCTTCTGTGCTTAAACCAGCGGGCTAGGTTTCTCACATAGCAAAAAATGAGACTTTGTTCTCCAGCTTACTGTTAGTTTTACCTATAAATCTCCAGAAATATAAATATATAATCCACATGCTTTAGCAACATACCCTTCCATTACCTTGAGATAGAAGGGTTTTAAATTGCTGCACAGCTTTGTTAACATCCACTTGGAAAAATTCCCACAGTTTAATTTTTGGATATACATCTTCCCAAATTATTTTACGGATACACTGTAAAAATAAAGATTATGTTATTTAATAACCTTGATGATTAATATAATTAGGAAAAGTTAAATGCTTGTATGAATTGCCAGGAAAAAAATACCAGGGAGTTAAGGGTTATTTTATTAAATATATCTGCAAAGTATACACCATTCTTCGTGTACTTCAACCAACTTGGAAATATTAAAGGCTTGTTCAGTTGTTTGTAGTGTTCATTAGCTTGTACTTAGTTCTGATTCACTTACATTCACATGATGATCATTTTCAATAAAGGGAGGGACCCCTTCAGCAATATACTTTCCATCAGCCACCTTACAGGTCAAGTGCCACAGAGCTCTATCCAAGACCCAAGCTGGCTTCAGGTGGGGAGAATTCACAAGGTTATAGCCACACTCTGGATGCATCCTGAGCCATTCACTGTTAGTTGCTTATTCAAGCAAGGAAGGGGGAAGAAAAAAAAATTAAGTAAGCACACAAGCTGAATACTTAGTTACTTTGTTTACATCTTAACACTAAGAAGTTACAGTTCTATGGTATGTATAATTAGTTCACATTTCAACTATGGTTTGCTATGACAACAAAGAATCATGTCTTCTGAAGAGGTGTGCATTACCAATACATATTTGTTTCACAAGTATAGTTGCAGAGAAACTATTCATTATTTGTTGGAAAATAACTATTCATTATTTACAGGAAAATATGTGATAATACCACCAATTCTAAAATGAAAAAATAAGAAAGTAAATAAATACATTTTCATTGCAGAGAATGCATCATCTAATGGACACAAAATGCTCTTTGTGTGTTGAAAGCCAAACATACATTCCAAACCAAGATTTAGTATCATCTATTTCTTTTTTAATTGTCTTAACCTTACCAGATCCTACACACACAGTGTACATATAACACCTAAGAAATAACTAATGAAAAATGCAGTTAAATGGGATTTTAAAGCAGGATTATCTGTGACACTGCTTTGCACGCAAGAAGCAGAGCCATGCCTCCAAGTTTTCCGCGGGAAGACGAACAAAGCACTATCTGGTGCATGTAAATGGAACGCTAGTTCAGATCAAACAATACACTTCACTATTTTCTAAACTTCCCACGTAGCATCAGAAGCTATGCTGAACATTAAGAATTAACTCAGAGAAATTAAGGAGGCTTCACTAGAAAATGGGTGCAGTATTCCAATACAGACAGTGTGTATGCAGCAGTACATGTAAATAAATTGGTAGCAGAGAGAATGTTGATTCTGGATATATGACAGTGAAAAGTCTCAGAAGTTTGTTTTTCACCTTTGGAACTGTCCTAACCACTGTTTAACTGAAAATATTTTTCACATACTTCATGAAGTAATTGCTGAAATTGAAAACCTAAACTTAAAAAAAAAATAATACAGAGAGTATAAAAAAAACCACAAGAAAAAACCTACTCAAGTCGTTCTAGTGTTTAAAATCCTTTTTTAATAGAATATGTCTTATTAATTGATTGTTTCAGAAAACCAGATAAAACCAGAATTAGTATTTCGTATGGGGTAAATATGCAGCATTATACTGGAAACAGGAAGCAAAATCTACTAACTTGTCTAACATTGCACAACAACCATTAACACCTAAAACTGAAGTTTGCTTAGTTCAAGGAAACTAAAAAAAAAAACAAAACAAAAATCTCAAAGGGAAAGAAAAGAGTGTACTATCTCAATCCATAGTATGAACAGATCTGAAGAAACCTTTCACATTATATCTCAAGATCATTATGAACACAGCAAAATCCATGTTTTTAAGGTCAAACACCTACAACTAAACCACCATATTTAGTTACATAAAGTCTGACTGACAAAGGCTGCTCTAAAACAAGCTCCCCCCCTTTTTTCAATACACATACTACCTCTGAAAAAAAACTTTTTCTCCAAAAAGCAAAACTAGCTTACTCCATTAGTCTAGCAAGAGCCATGATTTACTATAAAGGACTTTTTAGAATCAATTGTATTTACTCATGAAAGATTATATATAATTTAAATCTAATGATGTAAATCATTACAGACTGATGTTTTCTGATGAGAAGGTACACTCCAATGATTTACAATGTAACACCAAAAGAACTCTAATTTTGCAGAAAGAGGTGCCCAGAATATCACTTGTAATTATAGTTGTTACAGCTAGGGATAAAAATATATACAAGTNCAGTGATAGGACAAGGGGCAGTGGGTCCAAGCTGGAACACAGGAAGTTCCATGTGAATGTCAGGAAAAGCTTTTTCACTGTGAGGGTGACAGAGCACTGGGACAGGCTGCCCAGAGAGGTTGTGGAGTCTCCTTCTCTAGAGACATTCAAGACCAATCTGAACACATTCTGTGTGGTTTAATCCAGGTGATCCTGCTCAGGCAGGGGGTTGGATTAGGTGATCTTTTGAGGTCCCTTCCAACTCCCAACTTTCTGTGATTCTGTGTAATTCATTGCTAGAAAATTAAACACAAACTTAATATATAGTAGTGTTGCTTACTGCTCAAGACTACCTTTTTCCCCTCCCCTTTATAGAGCTAGAAAAGGTGGTATTTGATGTAATTAGTCAAGTACTTGGAAGTAGGATTTATTCAAGTATTAAATTGCAATTAGTAAAGAGTAGCCTCCCCAAAGAAGAATGAATTTATTCCATTTTATTTTATTACTTTATATAAGTAATCTTCTACATCTTCTATCTAGTGAACGGTGTTCCTGCCCATGCCAGGGGTGGTGGAACTAAATGATCATTAAGATCCCTCCCAACCCAAACCAGTCTGTGATTCTCTTCCCTGGTGAAAAGTAAACACCAGAAAACACAGTATTTCTTCTTTGAGGGTGCTGGAATACCTTGAAGGAAATGGCAGACTAAAACCAGCACATCTATCCGATTACCAGACAGGGTTTGAAAGTTTATCTAGGATACTCCTGCTAACATGCCAAAGGTGTATCTATACTTAACATTAGCATGTGCTTTTACATGTCTGTTCTTAAATTCAGGCCATAGATACTGTACTTAATTAGATCCAGGGACATTAGCATCAGAAACTGATTCCCACCATTCTGTATCACACAGTCAGTCTGTTCTCAATTCCCATGTAGAAAACAAGACACCTTAGTTTAAGTGACCTGTCTGACTTTACCAGAGGAACAGAGGGGAAGCACTGCCATTTTTATATGGTGGCTGTAGGTAGAAAGGCAGAACTACCAACAGACCCAGCCACTATAACTTGAGGGGTCATAAGCTGTTAGAATTACCAGCATTAGAGGATTCACTATGAGACAACTTAAGCTTTTAATACAGATATGCTGCAGAATTAATAACGATGATGTACAAGTGTCCATAATCTGCTTGAAATAACTGACTAGACATTTTGTGTCATATATGAAAATAGCTCTATGAACCATGTTTTATAATTAAATCACCCTAATGTGCAGGCATTAAACAATGACAAGTTATTGCTCAATTAAAATAATTTTTAGAAAAATCTAAGTTAAAATTCCCATCTCTTCAAAATCCAGACAAAAAGAACCCAAAAACTATCTGCCTATTTTCCTACTTCAAAACCTCTGAGAAAAGCTCCACAAGCAGAGACAATTTTATTGTTCACTCAGGCATTTATCAATTTGTCTTTCTGCTTACACTCAACTTTGCATCTGTTGTAAATCAAGATTTTTTGATTGTGAACAACAAAGAGGGTGGAAAATTTTGAATGTAAGAGTTTGAAAGCAGGAAACAAAGCCTTAGAGTATATTTCGCTTAATGATGTTGGCGAGGAAAATGGTCATTTGAATATTTTATCTTGTTTGGAGACGTGTCTAAACATTTTTTCACCACAGTATGTGTTGAGTCACCCATCCCAATGAAAATAGCTTTGAACGCTGAATGTAACCTTAAAAAGTCCCACTACAAATACAGCCAAATAATGTTTCATCTCTCTTCTCAACAATAATTTGGACTGTAATGATTAATTTAGACCTAGGCATTTCTGGCCATAAAAGCATTCTCCTTGGTAGCATGCAAATATACACAGTAAAAACATGACAAGATCTCAAGCATGTGAGAAACTGGACTTCTAGTTGGTAAAGTGTAAGAGCTTTTTTATAACAACTAACACTGGAAAACTGTTTCAAACCTCAGTTACCCCAGACACGCAGCCAATAACTATACTTAGTAACTTTTCAACAAACAGGGCAAGCGACAGGCCCACTGAATTGCAGACCAATTGGACTGGAATTTTTTGCAGCAGTCACCGCCAAAGAATTAAAGCAAATAAATCTTGACATTTACAGATATCTGTGGTTAGATTTTTTTAAGCCTCAAAGGACTGTAAAATTAACATACGTAACCATTTGTTGTGAATGGTAATGCTAATTGTTGTCATCTGAAGGATTACAGTGCAAGATGAAAAAAAATGCTTTGTAAACGTAATCAAATATCGAAATAAAGCAGCAAAATTACAAATTATGGAGTACTATACATTTCATCAGATCATACTGAACATACTATCCCTTAAGCAATTAAGTTAAACCTTAAATGCATTGCCATATTTATGCTTTAAAAACCTCACCCTAAACGCAAAGCTATCTTTTTCATTCTTTCACCCACAGACTGAGCTGTAACATTTCCTTTATTGCTTAATCCTAGCCTCTTTTCCCTATTCTGTTTGTTGTCTGCAAACAGCAGTTCCTTTTAAGCAGATACAAGAATAATGCACTGTTGAACAAGAAAATGCTCGGTTTATGTTCACCAACATATTCATTCGTAATGCAGATTCTATTCATTTATGTGGGAGCTGCATACTGTAGATGATGAAAATAAGCATATTATAAAAAGAAAAAAAAAAGGACACATACACAGTTCATTAATTCTCTCTAAGAAGGGCTCTGTTCACACTTTCAGTAACAACACTAAATTCTTCTACATCTGTTATGGACACCTAACAGTTAAAACTGTAAAGAGTTCTCCTGGATTTGAGATATTACAATACCTACTGAAAGATGGGTTCAAGGGGAAAAAGTTAAGTCAAATAATGAAACACAATTATGGGAACAATCTGGTTATTAACACATACAAAAAATACATACCAGTATGATTGTAGACTACATCTGTGATGCAAAGCATATTCCATTCATTTTTCAATTTTTCCACCAGAGCTCCAATATCACTCCAAGTGCACTTTTTATCATGGCCTGAAAATTCGGGATTTACTTCTAACTGATCAGCCAGTGAATAACATGATCTAGATAGTCCAAGCTTCTGCAGTGGTGTAAAATGAATCATGTTGTAACCTAGGTAGTAAGAAGCCATTTATTTATTAAGAAAAACAAATGTCAGTCAAAGTCAATTAAAAGAAGTTACAGTATAGCATCTACTTCAAACTAGTGCTTGGATTGGCTGATGTAAAGTAATATGAATATTCCCCTTGAAAATGTATGTGACAAGCTTTAAAAAAAAAATAACAAAATCAACAAAACACCCAACATCCTGACAGTTATACAAACTTCCAAGTTTATCTGAAATTAAAACAATAAATCAAGTGTTTTCCAGTATTTGGAAATTCCTTAATTTTTGCACATCCTTAAATATTTTAATAATTTCACTGATTTAATCTATTAACTAAATCGAACCTGGTGGAAAATATTTAGTCTAGCAACTAAGAACAAACTAGCAGTTTACACTGAAGGTCTTCAATGTAACTTTGGGGTTTGATCATAAGACAAAAATGTATATCCTTTAGTATGTGTATTGGCATTACCTGTTTCTTTTGCAACTTTAAGCCGATCCTCCCATTCGTGAAACGGTCCCAGACACTTAGCGAGGAAAGTCTGGAGTGTAACACAATCCAAAGGTAGCACATGATTATCAGCTCCAACACGCAAAATAGGATCCACAACTATGTAACCTCCACCACTTTTTTCATTTCTAGGAAAAAATAATTTGCACTGGCATAAGAAACAGGCACTGTACCAGTCAGTTTTGAAAGAGAATCCAACAAACACAGCTATTTCAAAACCACAGTAGCCCAGTACAGTGCTTGGATGTAGGTGGGGAGCAGGACTGCAGAGCACCAGAAGAAAATAAGAAACACTGAAGACATCCCTTCCTACTGATTTACATGAACACAACTGGGATACAGAGTTCAGGTATCTCCCTTTAGCAGAGATTTTTTTTTTTTTTAGTTTCTGAGAGAGCACAGGTTTCTCTTTTGGGGATACGGACAGAAAGAAAGCAAGCATGACTGCCCATCTTTAGAGCACCATCCACGGATGATACTTGAGCTAAATGCCCTTTAAAGCCTAAGGCAATTTAGCCACCCATCTTCCAGAAACTCACAATACCAGACTACAGTCATTAACCAATACTGACACTCACTCTACACCTGCTCTGCTGAAACAAAGGGGAAAGGATGTCATGTAAGGAATAACAGAACCTCTGCTAGAAAGACAGAAAAGAACCTTTCAAAGTCAATGAAGAAAGAACAAATGAATCAGATACTCTGATGACTTGTAATATTTTAAAATGGCTTGCCTTTCCAACATTCACAGAAAATGTATCTATTTTGTTCTGTGTATTTTCCAGAGTATATCTGCATCAGAAATTATTAAATCACCACCACAGCTACTGTCTTTTATCAGAAGATTCAGATACATCCCATAATTACATTGTGAAAAATGCATAGAAAAGATGGTTTATTCTTAACAGTGATTTCAAGGGAGCAGACTGCATTTGAAGGGAAGCATAGAATTTCACTTACCCAAGACTGAAATAGTACTGGTATGACCCAGAAATTTGGAGATCCAGTTTGCAGTATTTGTCAGAGTCATCTTCTTTTCCTGTGGGATTGTGCCACGATAGTGTCCTGAACTTGTGGCGATCAAATACTTCTCCAAAAGCTGGATAATTTGTGTATACAGTAACAGGCTTGCCTTGAAGAGTTGGACCCAATCGGAACTGTAGTTCAAAACCTCAAGAAAAAAAAATAAATTACTTTATCAGGAGGACCAGGTTTTTCTATTTTCTAATTACAAATCATAATTTGATATTATGTTAAGAAGGAAGTGAATCAACATACCTACCAAGAATTCTTGGAGAACAGTGTATTTCTACAGCATCATCTCTGCCTACTTCCCTAACATTTTGCTTTACCCACTTTACACATAGTTCTTTTCCTTTACTTATGTCACTATTCAACTCCTTTCCAGTATGTTCCTCTTTGCTACATACAAAGTCATTTATAAAAATAGAACACAGCAAAACACCACAATCATCAGATTACTAAGCATATTTTGGATTATGTAGTATTTATGTATTTAGGTTACCACTTCTATATATTAAGCTAATCTGTAAAAACCTCTGAAAAAAGGAACATATTTTGAAACAGAAAATATTTAAAATTCCTTCATTGTCCATTGAGAGTTTACTAAACAATGCTAAATTCCTTACGCTTTTAGCTGTAAACTACTAAATATTTAGATGTTAGCTAAATTGTACAAACAAATTGCTAAATTTTCAGAGTGCTCAAGAAACGAAAGGGAATTTCATATATGTGCTGCAGGTTACACACACATACAAAGAACAGTATTTAGGCTTAAGATTTCCATAATAATGGGAACAAAATTAAGTTAGAACAATAAAATTAAAAAATACTGTTGTCCATTCAGCTGGAGATGAAAAAAAATTAATTTAGTCAACAGATTTCAGAATAGGTTTCTACTTTCAGGTATGAGGGCTACCATCATGTGTAAGGCTCATTACAGGGTCCTTTCAAGTGACTGATAATGGTATACCTGCTTGCACAATAACTTTTACGATATTACACTCCAATCATGTAATTGACTTTAGTAAGATACCTACTAGCCCTAGCAGTCTTCAAAATTGGGAGTGTAAGGAACCTGAGTATTTGTAAAAAGATAAATTTATTAATACACAGCTAATGAATTATACAGTGAAAAAAAAAATCTCCTGAATTAAAAAATAAATAAATTAGGAAATCACTTTTGGAAGGCTAAATATCCTCTCCCCAGTACTGTCTTGACATTTTATTATAGGGACTACTAAAATTAGATCCATATATGCCATTGATATCTTATTTCCTGTAACAGTTATACTGACATCAGGACGCTGTGCTCAAAATTAGCTGTGGCCTCTCAAGCTGGTACCAGCAGAGGCACTTCGAATGTCTGACAGCCATGTGTGAATATTTCTAATAGAATTTATACAACTGGAAGGATGAGTTAAAAATTGAGTCAACACTGCACTTAACTAGTGATATTTTATTGGATTACACTGAAAGAAAATTCTGAAATCAATACATCTTAAGAGAATTCTTATTCCCAAGAACCAAAATTTTGCTCTTCTACTGAAACACTTAAATGTTAGGTTCCTAAATTAGTAATATGAAGCAATAAAACCCACAAATTTTAATGGGGAGTAACATTATTGTATCATTAAAAATGGTTTCAAGAGACGGTAGCTTGAATTTTATAATCTGAATTTCCTGACCCACATAATAGAGGAACAATTAACAGGATTTTTTGTCTGCCCCTTCCCCTCCCCTTCAAAGAGACTTAAGAACACTTTCAAAGAGAAAAAAACATCAAGTTCTTAGAAATATGCAGACAGAATACTAACATAGCCCAGCTATAAGAAATCCGCCATGCAAGGTAAGATTTATGAGGTTCTAAACATCCCATATTCTGAAACATTATCTGTAACTTTCCAAAACATTAATATTTCTGATATATTTTAAAATTATAATATCGAAGATGGGATGTTGCAAAACTCATCGCAGATAAATACCCGAGAGCTTAACTCGGGGTATCTACTGACTCAGTCCTCAAAAGCAAGGACTTTTTTGGAACACTGAAACTGAAATACAGGTTATAAAAGGAGAGATCCTGTCCTGCAGGACCTGTCTAAAAAACACTTGGCACTTCATTCCCATGAAGTCTGATAGCTCCCAGTCTATCTGCTCTTCATTTCTCGAGTTTTATGAGTGAGACCAAACCACGACTGGAGACCACAGAGCTCTGCGGTAGAAGTAAGCATGTCAGAACCTGCTTCACATTAAAACACAGAGGGGGGGGAAGGAAGAAATTTTAAAATAAAAAAATTTAAAAATAATGACAAAAAGGACCACGACGGCAGGCTGAGCTCCTTTCCCACTGCTGCCAGAAAAAAGTGGAGCGCTCCCGGCCACCTCTCCCACAGCCGGCGCCGCAGCCCGCCGCCCCCAACCTACCTTGCTCCAGTCTGAAGAGGGTCTTGTCCAGCTTCTCCATCTCGCTGAGGTGCAGCAGTCGCGTCTCCTTACCGCTCGGCATGGCTGCGGCTGTCCACCCAGCGCTCTTCCCGTGCCAGAGGACTCACTTCGAGGAAGGAGAAGCGAGCCCTGCCGTGAGGGAACACAGAAAAACCCACAGGTCAGCGGCGACTCCCGGGAGATGGGAGGCCGGTTTGGAAAGCCTCACACCGCCGGTCCCGCTTACATGTTCCCCAGCCCCAGGGGAGAGAGAAGACCAGGCGCTGCAGAGCAGCGAGGAGGGAACTGTCAGGAAGCACACAGCACTCCCGTAGCCGGGAACCACCGCCGGCAGCACCCCAGAGCAGTTCCCCGTCCCACTGCGCAGCCCGGCCCGCAGAGACGCGGAGGTGCCCCCGGCCCGAGCCGCCTCCGGAGGGGGGAGCCTGACACCTGTCACTCTCTCCGCTCACCCCGGTGCTGCCGGGAATGACCGCCAGGCCCCTTAACACCGCCCTCCCTCTGGGGGAAGCGGTGCCCGCCTCAGCCGTCCCACCATACTCACGAGCCGGTCCGGAGAGCGGGGAAGGCGCAGCTCCCCGCTGACGGCGGCGGCTGCCGAGGCCGAACAGAGCCGGGGCTGGAGCAGCCCCTCCGCCCTCGCCCGCTGCGGCAGCCCCGGGCTGGCCGCGCAGTCAGTCACGTACTCGCCAGCAGCCGCGACAGACTCTCCAGGACGGCTTTTTTCCTCCCCTTCCCCTGCTTTATTTTGAAACAAACTTTATTGGTTCCGCCGCGGCCGCGCACGGAGACAGGCGGCGCCGGCGCAGCTCCCGCGAGAGCCCAGGGCCCGCCCCGGCAGCGGTGCAGGGCGGCCGGGCCGGGCTAGGATGGGTCTGCCCCGCCCCTGCTCCGCCCCGGGAAGTGCGCCCTGAGGGGAGAGGTTACTTCAGAAGTGATCCGCATCCCCGGCGTTGGTGGGGCTGAAACGGGTGTGAGAGATACGCAAGTCCGGGCCTTTTCGGGAGCGCAACGTGGCGGTGCCTCATATTCTGCCTCTGCCTTTACTGCAATAGCGCCCGCCAGAATCTTTACACACGGCTTCGTGCCTAGCGGCAAGAGAGGCCGCCCACCGAGGGGGCTCAGGCAGCTGAAACTAAAGCTCTGTTCCATTTCACGGGTGTTCCACTGAGGAAAACGTGTCTTCAAAGGCAGCCGCGAGTAGCTCGGCTGACGCCTTTGGGCCCAGCCTCTCCTTGCCGTGATGGAAACGCCGCTCCGCGGGGCTTCCTCAGCGTTCCCGCCGTGGGCACGCGGCGGCCTGGCAGCCGCTGAGAAGCTGGGCCGTAGAAAAAAAGAGGATGTCAGCTAGGGTTTAAGTGCTATATACAGTATGTGGACAAGAGTACAAGCTCGGCGATCTCTTTGACCAAGAAGTAAGGTGGCTTTAAAAACCGAACTACCCTACAAATCAAAAAAACACCACACTTGTTTTGAAGCATGCTGTTATCTGAACCATTGTCACCAGACAGCCCTTCCTTTCCACTGCTGTACACTGCAGAACATAAACACTGCAGTTGCTCCGGGCCTCACACCGCTGAAGTCATTAATTGCACCCCACTGTAAAGGTCAGCCTTGCAGCTCTGGAAGGTCAGTCTATTTTTATTGCCTAGAACTACATCAAAAAAAGAGAAAGTGCTTCTCATTTTACAGTCACTATGCTATGCTGTTTATTAATTTTCTTTTCAAGGATCATATATTTTGTGGAATCGGGAGGAGTCCATGATACAGTTTAGACTTAACCGTTTACTTCCAGTCTTTCCATGCATATCCTTATCACTTACATGTTCATCCAGTTACAGTGTATTCAGGGGCAGTCCAGGGGCTTTGATACTAATGGAAACCCTTCCACACATTTCAAACTGTTTTATCTTTTGGTGGCTAATTTTCTTCCTCCTTCACCTGCCCATCCCCCTGAATATTTTAATAAATCTGTTCATTCTTAATTACAGTTCATATTTTTCGGTGTTGTTGAGAAAGGTTTTTATGTTGGCTTAAGTGAATATGTCAACTTTTATGCCTCCTGACAATATGAGGGTTACTAGACAGACTGGGGAAAAATTCCTAGTAAAAATTTGTTTGTGCAGTTCCACTAACATTCACCTCTGAGTCTCATTCAGATATGATTCAAATGTGATACTTCCAATCTGGATTATTTTATACCCGTATTTCCCTCGGGCCCAGCAGCATTCTCCCATCTTTCTTGTCTGTCCTAGCCCCCCCCACACCCCTTAATCCTTACTCAGCTTACTGGCCTGCAGGCTTTTTGCACAGGATAGACTTGTACCTAGCAGAGGCCTGGCTCTCCTGATATGCTGTCTGGTTTCTCCAAATTGTATGTGTCCTAGTAAAGAACATAGTAATATAGAAAACATAGGCATGTGAAATGCAAGAACCTCCAACAGGTATTGGAATCATAAGAACAAAAACAACAGGTATTTAATTGAAAGAGATCTGGACCATCTCTTTGCTGTGGTCCTCAGCAGGCTTCAATATCCTGAAGTGACTATGCAATTGGTCTGCCGCAACACCTTGCACAAGTGCCTCTTCCTCCAGGTTTGCTATTTCCCTGTCACATACTGCAACGCAGGGGAATTTATAAATTTCATAAGCTGCTTATGCAGTGAACAGTTCTGTGAGAGGAAGGGAGTAACACCTATGAAGCCAAGTCCTTTGCATAAGTAGTTTCCCTGCAGCCCATGCTCAGGATCTTGTGAAAAGCAAGAAAAACCTAAAAGGCTATTACTAAGGTCAATTTCATTACTGCTACTAAGTTTTAATGTTGCTCCCTTGTTTTCCCTACTTAGTTGTGAAACTCGCCCTACTCTAATCACTAGGTTTGCAAAGCCACTATGCATTTAGAGAGATTTCAAAATGTATCCAAGTTTATGAAAAAGAATTTGTATGTTTCTCAGGACAAAAATCATTAGGAAATCAAACTAGCAAACTACCTGCTGATTCCAAGTCCTGAAGAACTAATTTTGACCAACATTTGTGACTGCAACTATATAAAGGACTATCTACTACAGAGCAAAAGGTTCCATAAGTACTATTAAATTCCTTAATAATTACAACAGTATAATTTAATTTGCCTTCAATATGAGGAAAAACTACTATTAAAAGATAATGAATATAGCAGGTCCTTTAATGAAGTTTAATCATGAAAACAGAGCAGGCTGCTCTAATCCTTTTTTTCATCGACATCACTTCTTATGCTGGCAGGTCCCTTACAGACTTTGGGCCCACGTTACCTTAGCAGATGTAAGTTGACCAAGCTCTCTGAATATGGGAAGAACACCAGCAAAACATCAACGCACGTAACATTTAGCACTGCAGATACTGTAGAAAACACAGACAACAGCAATCTTGCATGACAATTTCTATACTAGTATCTAAATGGTGGATTTCACAGTGCCACTTAAGTTTGCAGTTTCCTTGTGTGTGATATGATATATACCACAGCAGGAAAAGATCAATAGTATCTTCAAAATAAGAGTGGATACCATGTCAATGTGTTTATCAGGAAATAATTTTCCAGATTTTTCAAATATATTAGTAACAGAATTCTTCCATCCTTTTACACAGACCTTCTGTCTCCTGTTTGCAACACAGTATTACAGAAGAGTTACCCTAGCAGTGGCCTCAGTACACTTTGGGGACCTGTTCACTAGGTGTCAGATCACACTTAAGTCATCTTGCTTATATCGATTTCAAAGGTTATGATGGTAAAGTGTGGGAACTTAGAGTACTTACGTGACAGTACTTTTTTTTTTTAAACCAACAGAACAATAGCCCCCACTAACAACAGTAAAAGCTACCTAGCAGAGAGAACTTAACTGAACATTCATTTGGCCTGTATGCAGAAGTGAGACTTCATAACATTTAAAGTAATAGCACAGTTTTCTCAACGCCCCACACTCATCTGTAAATTAATGAATTAACACTGTACTATTTTTTGACTAGTAGGAAGCTTCAGAGGTGTTGAATCTTCTGTCTAGCTTTTGTCTTCAAACGGGATGATGTCATTGAGAAATACAAAAGGAAACTCATTTTTAAAACTGTCTAATTTTGTAAGACTGCAGTCTTTTCTGTGAGTTATGGTATGCAGTCACTGAAAACAAGTGCTGTTCTTAGATGCAATATGTGCCCAGCAGGAATTTACATATGACCTTGGACATTAGAATCTAGGATTGAGTGAAAATAGTCAGAACGTTGAAGTAATAACCTGTAGCCTATTTTAAAAAAATCCTTCCAAAATTGCTAAATAGATTCCAATTGCTTGATAGGCAGTGGATAACTAGGCTGGAATAAAAATATCTATATAAATAAGAAATCAAATGAGATGGAGAACCTAGGACACTGGTCTATGCAGTTTGTTTTTACTGAATATGTAAATACCCTTTCCTCCAGTTACTTGTTAGCATTGGTTTGACCTTTCAGAGATGAACCTGGTGTCATCATGAATTTTTGGATTGCAGAAACAATTTTGGTTTGTTTTAATCCCAGCTCAGCCATTCTTTTACTGTGTGGCCTCAAACAATCAATGATCTCTGCATTATCTTCTTTAAAAAGTTAGACTGCTATTAATTTTTAATAGAAAATTGTAAAATTGAGTGCTAATAGCATCACATTAACTTGATATTAATATTCTTCTCAACGTGGTGACATGGCAAACAAAATTTGAAACTAAGCATCTGAACGGTGTTCTCGTACAATTTATCTGTTGAGTGTAAAATAAATTAACATGTACTGGACCCCTTTTTGTTTTACAAGGAGAACCTACTACACCAATTCACTGAATCACTACTAGTACTTTTATCTTCATGTAAATTGTTTCATTTAACACTTGGGATATATACTGAGATTTATTACTTCAGAATATCTGGTCCTAAAGGTACTGTAGTGATGTTTTATCAAGCAGATCTAGTCTTTCAGTTTTATATTTCATCAAAAATAAAATTTAAAGTGTCTCTTGTACACTCCATTTTCTTTATGATGCTCCTTACTTCTGTATCAAGCTGTAGTGAGAATACAGTGGATATTTTATTGATCCATTAAAATTATAATCCTTGATGGATTTGTGTCTGCTGTATAAAATTGGCATCTGATTTTAAGCAAACAAAAATTTTTGCCTCCAAGTACATCAGTGACATATTTATTGGGTCACTACAGGCACTGTGCAGCAGTTTCCCCCAAAGTTTAGAACAAGTACCAGCTTGGACAGAGACTATGCACTAACCCAGCTCTGCAGGAAGCATCATTCCATAGCAACTCTGGACTGCAAGAGATTTAGGTGAGTCCTTCTAAAGTAAGAGCTACTATTCTTGCAAGTATTCCTACTGAGCAGGCTGAAACATCACCACATGGTTCCCCCACGGGGGTACTGGACAAGTACTAATTGGCATGTTGCTATGACTAACAGCATTGCACATCATGTATCATCCCTACAGAATGATTGCTTGTGCTGGAACTCAGAGCAACCACAAAGCCAGGTCTGAACAAAGAGTGCATTTATAAGCCATAAAGGGCACAAATTGAGAGCTGCTGAGGGGGTGAAAAACTGAAGATGGGTCATCAGTAAAAGAACTTCTGAGATGAGATGAAAGAAAGTAGGAAAATTATGAAATTTTCCAAGGGAAAGAGGAAGAAGGCTGTTGGGCAAAAATGGGATTGAGATTGACTAGCAGAGAAACTGATGAGCATATGGAAGAGCACTGTACTGGACTGCAATTGATCTTGTAGTTTTGCATTATTTATTGTGCAATCGGGTCTCAGGTGCCTTAAAATGGAGCACTTATAGGTCAGTGCTTTTTGCTCCCTGTGAAATGGAATAATAGGATCCCTCACATCTTGCTAATTATAATTTAATTAATAACTTTGAAAGCACAACAGAAGTGGTGAAAAATATAGAAAACGCAATAAAGTTAATAATATGGTACTTTTATCAAATAAAACTTCAGTTTGGTGCATCAGATAAAGCGATAGCCCACATCCCCTGAAGTAGAATGATTTTACTGCAGTACTTTATCCACTGATCGTGCTGTGCACAGGATTAAGACTTTTAGTCAAGTGACAGTTTGTCAATTCTATCACAGCACTTACACAGACCTGGCTCAAATTTTATCAGGGAAACAAATTATTTCTTTCATTTCAGACAAGCAAAGGAAGTAGAGTGGCTTTTTTGTTGTTGTTGTTGTTGTTTTGTTTTTTAAATTCTCTTGAAGTCAAGTACCAAATCTCATTTTGGTAGAAAGCATTTGTGCACGAACTTCAGCTGTTTATTTATCAGAACAGATACAAAAAGGAAATAGGTTTCTGTGTAGTCGAGTGGAAAACTTTACTGAGTGGCTAATGCCACCACGCGGCTAGTTAGTGTAACTAACTGAAAGCCGTAAAAGGCGTTTTTCTTTTACCTCTAGATAAACAAATATTTTCATATAATTGTTTCCTAGTCTCAGCTTTCACGTGTGATATTAAAAAAAAAAGTGAAATTAGAAAGGACTGATTAGTAGAGAGGGATAGAGACCAAAAAGATGCATAAATAACAGGGATATTTCCGGAGGTCAGTGGACCTGATATTCAGTGGAATACATTTATCTAGTTTGTAGGTTAAAACGTCAAATGGTAAAACAGATTCAGTATGAAACAGTGCCAAACCTCAAGGGAAGACAATTAATTAACTGTGGAGGAAAATGTCATCTTACACCAGAACTTTAATCACTTTTTTCCTTTTAGATGGTCATGACTCAACATTCCCTTCTCTTTAGGGGAGAAAAAAAAAGCAAGCATATGTAAATTGCTTTGGTAGAAAAATTCTTCCTAAGACAATATTATTTGTTATCTTCCTAACACATATTTAGCCAAGATGATAATGCTGAAAAGCTTGAGAAGTGCTGAGGTTTAGTCTATTAATGTAGGGTACACAAGACAGGTGACTAAATAAAGGTATCGGGACCATTATCTTAATAGCAAGACCAATATCCTGCATGTATTTGGTCAAATCTAAATGTGTTTTTTAAAAATACATGTCGATATACTAAAAAAAAAAAAAACAACAAAACTAGTAATAACAAGAGCTTCTCAGATTCAAGTTATCCATGATCAAAACAATCTAACAGGGATGCAGCCTTTTTTGCACATCCCTTGATTTCAACTCAAGTAGTGTTTTACCATGACAGTCTTGCCAGTAACATAGAAAAAATATTTGCCCAGTCCACACATATATGAAACTTGAGCAAGGCTTGACCTTATAAAATACAAGAGTTTTACTGTATATTTAGCTTAATATCTAAGAGGAAAATTGATTACAAGGAACCACATAATAACATGGGTTCTCTTTAGACTTAGCTTCAATGGGTTACTGTTTTCCATATTACTTTGAGCTTAAAAAAATAGCTATCAGTATATGCCTTGGACTGCACAATATTTAATTTGCAAAATTACATATATTTTCCTTGTTTCCTCAGTTCTTAAGCAACATAAGTTGCTCTTTATACACTAAGGACAAAGTCTCCTTTATGAAATTGCCATTGCTTTCAAAATTGTAAGCTTTAATTTACTTTCTTGAACATCCTGGAACAAACTACGCAGAAACATTCATCAGCTTCTTTTCATGTCAGATGTTATGATGATGATTTGCCACTTGACATCATCCTCCACTGACACAGTTGAATAGCAGATTACACGACTTTATCTCTCTTCAGGCTTGCAAGATAAAACCAACACCCAGCTCTCTATATCTCTAACTGATCATTTGGTTAAGCTAGCAACTTCTGCTTTGCAATAAATATAAAGTTATTATGAACACACTAACAGAGCCATTATTGTAGCACACCACAAAGAGGATACATCTGTGGGCTTTTTACAGTTCATATATCCTAATGCATTTTATTTCGTTGATACAATTTGGATATTGACACTGAAATTAGCATGCAGTACTCTTTCACAGAAATATTTTCATTAAGGATATAGAACTGTTGGGTTTTGGGGTGGGATTTTTTATTTTTTTTAATGAGACTAGTATGTTTAAAAAGAGCCTTTCCAGACAGGTTGATGACTGCCTATGCAGGACTGAGTACTTTTGCTCGGTAGTTAAGAGATTGTTTTTTCCTGGTTCTCTTGCTATAGCTCTTTGGCAATAGCTAACACATAAAATAAGAGAAGCTATAAAATGAGGAGCTAAACAGTATTCTCCCCCACCCACTTTACCTCTCACAGATAGATGATTTTTTAAAAATTTAAATTCTAATTGCAGTTTCCAACAGGATTGTACCTTGCACTTTCAACCCTCCTTGTTGTTCTGAATGAGGAAGTTACTTCCACATATTCTTATCACAGTAGTTCAGAAGTATACAGCCCATTCTGCCAGTGAGCTAAAATCCTACAACAAAATATTAAAAAAAAAGTGGGTATTATTTTGACTGTGATCTGTGTAAGTTATGAACCTAAATACTGCCAAGAATATCAGTCATTGTGGTCAGCAGAGTTTTCAGACTGCAAATGCGTTTATGTTAGTTTTTTTCATGCTGGCAATTTATCTGTAAGGAGTACTGGTTTTAAGTGATATAAATTAATTTGAAACACATGAGCATTTAACAGAGCATGTATGTACTTGGTCTTAGAATATCATCAAACTGATATTTTGGGGAATGACTGCTGTAAATGGAATTTTTCTTCCCCAGTTAGGAGGAAACGATCCTATTTAGTTTTAGGCTACTGAAGATGCAGGTATTTATTCAGTTTCCTGTTGACTTCCATGAGCCAAGGTAATACAGCTACAGCATTCAAATAATTTGTCTGATTAGGCAAAATAGTTCATTATTAGTTTTCATAATAAATAAATCATATAACATGCTATTACAGAGTACCTCTAAGGTTAATGCTGCTGTTATAGAAACTGTGAAAACAGCATTTGCAAGGCTACTATATTTTAGTAGGTAGTACTTTTAAAGAAAATACAACTGAATTAATACTATTGAAATCATTTGAATTGCTCAGATCTACAACAATCAGCTGAATTATTCAAGTCCTCCAATTAAGGAGTCTGATAACACAAACACAGTATTTCTGTTCTGTGGGAGGGCAAAATTCATGTTGAATTTCTGCTGAGCGACTGTGATTTTGTACTATGATTTTTGACTGAGGAGTGGGAATAAACCAAGGAAAAACTGAGCCGTGAGAAGCCTGAGGAGCTACAGCTTCAGCTAGCAAAACCCCAGTCACAGGCAGTACTTACCTGCTTTCTTGATAAGAAAAGCCTGGTTTTGCAAGCCCGCGTACGCGTAGCGCCGCAAAGGAGCTCTGCAAGCTTTTACAAGGACAATCTCTCGGTAAAACCTAGGGGGCGAGACTCGGGTTGCAGAACTAGGGCGCTCGTCAACCCCTTCGACGCCTGGAGGGTGCAAAGTAATTGCATACCCATTAGGCACTTCGCAGGACCCCAACCGCTGGGATTCACGCTGGGCGGGCAGCGACTTACGCGACGCGCGCTTCGGAAGCTCGGCCCCGGGGAAGCTCTGCTGTCGCAGTGGCCTCTGGCCCGGTCCCTGCCGTCCGCCTCCTGCCGCGTCTCCTCAGCCGCTACTCGCGGGGGGCCGCCTCCCCGCGGCCAGAAGGGTGACTGCGCTTCGGAGAGGCGCTGGAGTAGGGAAGAGGGCGGGCTCACTTGGCCGGCTGCCTACCGATTCGTCGGTACCGAAGAGGAGAACGGGGCGCGGGTGGTGTGCGGCGGGCACGGCTGTCCTGGAGGAGCTGCTGTAGGTCTAGAGCGCTTTGGGTAAACCGGTACTAGTGAGCGCTCAAAACGGAGATGTTGGAAACATTTTGAAAGCTGTGCCCACTTAGCAGCTCTAAAACAAATTAAAATCTGGTGGAGCTTTCAAAGCACCGCGTAGCTGCGGCTTTTCACGCGAGCGTTTCTGAATCACTTCACACCAAACCCTAAGTCTGCTTGTCTTAAGGAGCGAAGGTAAGCTGTGGCTTATCTCACCTGGGGACTACGCCAGCTGCGCTTCTCTCGCATCTTGCTTGCTGCTTAACCCTATGTGAGTGTGACTTGGTTATTTTGTTTCTTTGTCTTACCTATTAACTTATGCTTCTTCCTTAATGGGTGTAGGATATCTGTATAGTAGTTATTACAGTAATCCTCCTGATTCTGTGGCTGCATTTACTTGTTAGGGTAATAGCCTATGTTGGTTTTGGGTTAGCCTGTAGCTTTGGGAACTTCATGTAGCTGAGTTTGCAAGGCTGAGGCCTTAAGGATCCTATGTAGAGTTAACAGAAAGTTAAACGACTAAATATCCAGACATGATCTAATGCTTGTTTCTTGTTCATTTTTGGTGCTATGTATGGAAAAAAAGAATCTTAATCATGTTCTTTTGCAAAATTGCTTATTTTTTTCTTTAAAAGAAAATGCCTATTTAATAGGGAACAAAAGCACAAGTTTTAAAATCACCCTGCAAATTTGTATCATCTTGTGCTATGTGGAAGAAGGCAGCAAAAGTTGTGGGTTGGTTATTTTGGGGTTGTTTAATGTTGTTTGGTTGTTGTTTTTTTTTCTCCCCTTAACTGCAATAGAAGATAATTAAGATAATTACTTAGTATGAAACTTCTGAGGTCTGGAGAAATACATGTCTGACAAAGCAAAGGAAGCTGCAGGGTCAGTGCTTAACTACAACTTCATGTGCTTCAGCTGAAGTGTAAGGACTTGTGGGTTTAGCTTAAGGAACAGGACAAAATGGGTGCTTGAAGTAAACAATACTTTCATGAATATTTCTTTTTTGTGTATGTACTGGGGCTTTTTGTGTTTTCAGACAAACTTCCTCGGATTCTGGGTATGAGATTACTACCCTTAAATGTAAGGCAAATAAAAGAGGTTATAATGTAATATAAGATGTCATATTATAAGTATAAAGCTGATTGTATTTTTATTCAGACCTGTTTAACAGAGGGACTGGCTGTAAGGTAAGCACTGGCTCTTAAACAGTTACAAGAAATAATTTTGAAACACAAAAGCTTTGATGCTGTCTTTTTTTCTGAGTAGAAAGATGTTGAGGCTTGTATGTCCTGTTATTTTGTAGGTGGGTGTGCCTATTTTAAAAGCAACGGGCTATTGTGAATATGAATACTCTCTACCCTTGCTCAGTCTATCTGTTTTCATATCACCACACTTAAGTGAGCAGAAGTTAAGTGAGAAGAATCTCTTTTTGCAGAACTCAGTGGGAAGGAGACTTTTGGACAGCAAGGCTATCTGCTTTTGCTTTGTAAGAGTATCTTTGTAAAGAGACATGGTGTAAATATCTTCTAATAATGCAGCTTATTTTCCCTTTCCCTTTTTCCTTTTCTGCTTGCCCTCTTGTCTAATAGTGCTCAGGAGATAAGTGCAAGTATTTCTTGTACATTTGGATTGGCAATGTATTTGCCGTGCCCATCCTTTCCTCTTCCTTTCTGAAACTAGTTTTAGATCTCATACTCTGCAGGTAATGAAGGTCAGTTAAACAGCTGAAAGAACATAATTTCTGAGTAGAAATTCTAAGCTTGTGTGTGAACATTTTGCCCTTGAGGAATTAGGCTACTAGGGCTTTCTTAGTGATTAACATCTGCAGGGACTAATATTTTTTCAACACAGGAGAGAGTAACTTTCTCTTTATACAAATTCACTCACTCCAGGATTGTGAGACGTAATCAGGAGAATAAATGTCCATGTATACTAAATATTAAAAGATTCCCATTAAAATTTGGGATGGTCAGTCTAGGCTTTTAAAGATTCTGTTCCTACAATTATAGTCCTTGCTTTTTTTTTCCCCAATAATTTCTTATTCTTTCATACTCAAGAGGAGATACATTCCAAATGTTCAGATCATTCATTCAGAAATTATCATCCACGTGTAGTTGTATTGCTTTGGAACTTGACAGAAGTTAGTAGATATTATGAGCAAACCTATGTTTTACTCTGCAGCTGTCTTTCCAGGCAGAATCTCTTAAGGTTAAGCCCCCTTGGACTTTAACCATCGATGCTTGAATTATCCCAGAGGTCATCTTGTCATGGTCCATCACAAGGATGAAGAGTGCTTGTTTACTTCATCTCAGTTCATATTAACTGAAACGGTTGTTTCTAGCTCAGTTTTTCAAGAATTTTTGTTGTAGGCTCTGAGTTTTTTGGGCTGCCTCTTACTTTTTTTAACTGTTGCATCTCACTCCGGTTGAAACAACTGACCACGCATGGATTACTTTTGGGACCCCTGTTGTAACTTTTCTACATGATTTTTCTCTATATTTCTGGTTGTAAGTTCCTCCAAAGGGTTCTCTAACAAAAAAATACTCTCTTTCTCTTTTGAGTTCTGATCTGCCCAGCAAACATATAAAATTGGTAGTATGGCTTAAGAAATGCCCTGTCACGGGAGCTCTCCACAGCCATCACCAGATTACTTTAGAGATCAGTTCTTAGTATCGAGTAATATCTATATGAAATGGAATTTTATAATAGAGTTGCATATGAAATAAGTATTAATTGACATTATGATTACTCAGCTTCCTTGGAAAAGCTTAACTTTGTTCTAAGGAATTTTGCCTAATTTAGGCAAGGGTAGTGACAAGGTGACTGTCACTGAGTATTTTTAGCTATTAAATAGGAGCATGTATTAAAAATGTCCCGAAGTACACAATTCTCTCCTTCCTTCTTATCTTACGGAAGAGGTGACTATTTTATGTCGATGTGACTTTTGCTTGCCAGTGGCTGACTTTGGGACTTCTCAGTGCAATTGAATAGATACTGTTTAAGGGAAGGCTAAATTTTAATTTGGAAACTATTATTCCTTATAGGATCTAGCCCTCATTGATGAATGTGCATAGAGAAGATGGCTTTTCTACACTCAACCCTGTTTAAAAAAATGTTTAAAGACTTGCTTTCATTACTGTACTTTTTTTCCACATTTTGTTTGCCTTCATTCTTTTCAACTGTTTCTTTATCTTCTGCCAGGTTTTGAGTCAGTTAAGTCTGCCAAAGAATTTTTCTTGTTTCATTTGAAATCCCTACCACATCCTCTCCTACTTAAATTAGAATACTAACTTTTCTTGCAGAATGTAGCCTTATCTCTTCTAGCAGCAACTTGTTTTGAAGATTTAGCTAGTACACAGAAAAGCAGCTTTAATGCCACTATTGTACTGTGCCTTAGGTTTTAGCTTCCTGTAGCTTCCTTAATTTATTAATAAAATTGTGTTGATGTAGATTTGTGATAGTTGGAGAAGTATATGAACTAGAAGGAAGGGCTTCTTTTAACTAGAGGTTAAAGATTCTGTTATGTTACCTTGAGTATTTTTGTGGAGGAGTTGAGTGTTTCTGATTTTTCTTTTTTTTTTTTTTTTAACTAGTTCCTGGAGTGTAACTGTCTAACCTCCTCTCCCCTCTGATTTTCTTCTATTTACTAGTGTAAAGTTGCCAAGCAGCTGTTGTGTTGAAGTACAAATGCAGCATTGCCATGGATATTGTGGGTTTTCAGCACTGAATGTATGAGAACTTAGGGAAAGGTAATATTGATGAATCTTGGAGTGTAAGACTAAGGATGGGCCTTGTCTTCGTTTGACTGCTTTTTAAGTACTGGGGTTGAGTCTGAAATGGCTCTGTGAATGTCTTATCTTTGTGTCCACACATGCTGTAAGTTATGGAAAAAAAAAAAAAAGCAGTCTGTAATGATGCACAATAACCTGATACTTCTTATCATTAAGTTGTATAATGGGCATGGCTCTTCCAGAAGGCAGACATGCTTGCCTGATATATGTTCCACTAGAGCTGATAATCCATTACTTGTGCTTAAGGTTGGAAAGGAAGGTTATCTCTGTTCTCCTGCCCTTTTGGACATGCAAAGGCTTTTTCTTGTTGATGAAGGTGCTCTGTAAGCTATGACACCACTGTAAATCCTGTGTGCTGCTGAGTAACAAAATGATTGCCACAGCTTTTTTGGAAATGTTATTGTGGCAGAGCAAAACGTATGATGAATGCTGAGATTTGGTGTTCGTATAGCTTTTTTAGACCCCTTGATCCTACTACACCACACTTTTCATGCATACTGTTCCCTTAACAAATGAGATAAGCAATTACATTGTCAGACTAATTGTCTGGAGGTCCAGTAACCAAAGTGAAAAGTTCAAAGGAAAATTCTTCTGCTTGTCCACAACAAACATATAATGATGTATCTAGATCTATGCTAAGTTCTCACTCCTGCATGTGCAAAATCTATTTCTGGCATTTGACCACTTTAGTTGTCCTGCAGAAAGAAGAACTTGTTACCTGGGAACTATTTGTCATACGTGACTAAACAGACATGGGTTGTGGAAACAAAAAGCAGTCTGTAATGATGCACAATTTGGAATTATGATTAATGAAAGAGTGAGCTTGATACTAGCTGTGTAGTTTCTCAGTATTGTGGAGGTTTATATATCAACAAAACATATTTTAAGATCAGTCTGTCTTGTGCAGATAGTTAAGGGATTTGGATTTTTTTTTTTGAGAGAGAGAGAAATGGGAGAAGAATAAGCACAAGAAATTCAAAAGGCGATGTCAAAATACACATATAATCCACACAGTAGAAGGAGGGATCCATGTACTATCTGTACTCTTGATAGCCTGAAATGTGGTATCTCTGAACACTTTTTGCAAAGTTAGGCAGTTATCAGAAGCACACATTTTAACCACCTTCTGCAGCTGGGAACAAAATCTTGTCATGTATGCTTTTATTTTAACATGCTCTTAAGTTTCAGTATTCAACTGAATCTACTAAAGTTGGGTGGCAACCTGTAATGTAAAGGCTTATTCTATATAAGTGCCTGTAACTCTTTGTATAGATGGAGCTGCTTGGGCTTACTTCTGCCGTTTGGATGCTCATTTGCTTTTGTGTACCTGTGGACGGCTATCCAAGTGGAAAAGTCAGAGAAGCCTGCTCTAGCATGATACCCTGTCATGGGAGCTCTCCACAGCCGTCACCTCAGCACACCATTACAGTGGATGGAACCAAATTTAAACCAGGGGACAACATAGAAGGTATTGTGTTGGGAGTAGCTGAAGGGGTTATTTTACTGTTTGGTTGGAGCATGTCTTTTATCAGTTAAGTATACTAGATCTAGATAAGTTGGCTCGTTGTCAGGTGATCCACTTAGCAGTCATTTGGTACTTGTGAAAGGAGCTTCTGGCTGTCACTGTAAAAATGCTGCAACTTCCTTTTATTTTTTCTTTCCTCAGTTCAACTGTCTGGACCTGATTTTGAAGGATTTTTCATACAAGCCCGTGATGCAGAACACCTGGATAGCCCTGCTGTTGGTTCTTTCATGTTAGCTGACCGCAGACTTTCTCAGCTTCTGACATGTGGCCGTACCAAGGTATAGTCTAGAGTCTTGAAATGGGCCATGAGGCACTGAGGTGTTTGTAGTAGACCACGACTGTAATAAGGCAGAAATAAGCTATGTAATCTGCTTTGAGTTTGGTAAGTCTCTTGGAAAATTTGTCTAACTTGAAGTTTAGAGGCATTGGCTCACTGCAACTCTGTCAAAATATTCTTATGATCTGTGTGTTATCTGTTTATCTTGCACAAATAGCTGTCTGACCTCAAGGCTGCTTCGGGTTTTTCCTCTGGACTACTAATGCTGTCCGTACAGTCAATGCAGTGTCCTTTCACGCTTCTACTATCAAAAAACTGAGCATTATCTAGCGATCAGAGAAATAGAGCATTATCACACCACTTCTGCCTAAAAGCTGCAGGGATCTGTTTCATCACTAGCGTCTTCTAGATTGAAAGACCTCTAGTTGTTCCTTTTAGTTTTAAAATTTGTTATGTATAAGTTTCAGTGGTAAAGCTCAGTTGATCATGACTCCCTAGGGAAGAGCCAGTTGTGTTGGGTCTCTACAGAGAAGTCTGTTCTAGACAAGAGTGTGATGTCTGTTTAGGATAGCTGCAGCCTGTGATGACTCTGTTAGCTGAAATCTGTAGTACGTGTCCACTGTGTAATGCTTTATATGCATGTGTTTTCAGAATTCAGCTGTCAGTCACACAAGTAAAGTAAAAAAGAAATTAATAAAAGTTTATTGGATTGCTCCTGGAGATGCACCAAAACGTGTACAATTTCTGTAAGTAAATCTGTTATTAGTTCTAGTTTATCAAAATGCAGGTAAGGTAAACCTGTACTATCGTCTCTCTTAAATATTGGCCAGCAACTTAAAAGTATCCATAATGTCCACGTACATGAATATTTCCTGTATACTGGAGAGTATGTGGTAGTATGTTTTACAACTACTTATCCACTGAGAAATCAAGTATTTTTTCTACTTTAATCCCTATAATAGAAGTCTGGATTAGGGTGGTGGTTTTACAAAGACACAGTACAAACTATAGAAGCTTTTCTTTTTCTTTTTTTTTTTTTTTTAAGTAACAATCATCTTTGTATGTATACAGTAATGGCTGTCTGTGTGTTGTGTTTAAGAGCCACAGTTGTAAAGAAATACAAGATCTTCTGGGTGAAGATTCCTGGTCCCATTGTTTCCCAGCCTAATACACCATCCCCAGCAACACCCTTGCCTACAACACCAGAAGCTATATCAACTTCACGCGTGATTTCCTACTTATCAAAGCCAGTAAGTAATTATAAACATAAACAATTCAATCTTTAGTGCTTGTGATCAGTGGAATTTAATGAAATTGTGTTGATACAGGAAGGGAGAGATAATGGATGAGTAACTTCAGTATCAGAGATTAATAACATTTTGTCTTAATTGAGTTGCCTGAACTTGTGTGGGTCAAATGTTGTCATGCCATGCATTGATCAGAAGGTTGATAGAACACTTAAAATTTAATGATTGGAAAATATTATGCATAGCTGGGAAAAGACTTGCTCTGGTCTTGACTTCCTATTTACTAACTGCAGGAAACCTCCTTCTATGAGTTCATCTGTTACAGACTTCCACTACTGATTCTTGAGTTGATTGAAGAAGCATTGGTTTTTGATCCAGAAGAGGCATGACTTTTAATCCATGTATTTTTCTTATTGTGTATCAGTGGAGTTCCTAGTTGGAAAGGAAAGGAATAGCTGGTCTTCCCTTCTTTTCTCCATCATCCTACAGATAGTACCTCTCTAAGTTAAACACAGTAATTTTCTTTATACTTTAAGTTATTCTATTGTCTTGTAACTTTCCATTGTTTTACCTGCTTGTTTTGGAGTAATTGTAGGGTTGGGTGAAGAGATTGGTATCTGGAAATAAATGGCTTCCTTGGTCATTCCTTGCATGCTGTCTTCTAGAATGGGAGGAAGGAAAGGGAAACTTTCAGTGCTTATGACTTGTTTGTTTGCTTAATTGTTTAGTTTAACGCATCAGGTTGTGGAAGTCTGAAGTTCTGCATCCGCAACCCTTCCAACTGTGATCCTGAAAATGCTTCCTGTTTTTTTCTATCCTTCCAACAAGAGAAGAGTTCAGTATTTATTGAAATGAGTGGTCCAAGTGAAGGATACTTAGCATTTGCGTTGTCCCATGACCGGTGGATGGTGAGTGTTCTATGCTACTGCATAGTAAAGTTTGAATAGTACTCTAGCAAAACAAGTATATGGAAAATTGAAATCCTCCTAGAAGTCACACTAAGTAATTTGCTTCCTATAGAGCTGATGTGCAGGCTACCTTTTTATACATGGACATTCAGTTTTAGCTACTCTTTGCAGTAGAATTTCCCTGTGAATATCTGTCATAGCAGAATAAAACCTGTCTGATTGCACAGTAGCTGACTGGAATTCCTGGTTAGATCAATCTTTCTGTTAACTAGCCAAAATCTTTCACCTGTCAGAAGCTGAGTTGCTCTTTTTTTTGAAAACCATTTGCATTTTATCATTGTCTGTACAGAGGTGACTCCAATCTGAAAAAAGTGTGTAGAGATCCTTTTTTATAATTGATGTCTAAGTGAAAGGACAATACTATTGAAAAAATGTATAATCCATAAACAGTGTAGCTCTGTTGTGAAACAGCTAATATTCACATCTTTAGTACAAAACCACTTAGTTCTTAACAATACTATTGTTACAGCTGTGAGGAAAAGCAACCTCCTCTTAAAGAGAGTTTATAAAGAATATCAACATCCATCTCTGTCTTACCTAATTTAGAATTTAATTAAAGATATTATGGTGGTTATCCTGGGAGGAGTGTGCCTTACTGTGTGTCATCTCTTTGACTTAATGTAGTTCCTCTGTAATTCTGAAGTGTTTGAAAGCTGGGAAATAATAGCTTGACAGAGAAATCTGTCTCTGGTCTTGTTGCATATATTAAATCAAAGAGCTTTTGGAGACTTCCAGTGGTGGTTTTTATTGGGCTATAAATAGCTTTTTCTTTTAAACTCTCCAGGGTGGTGATGATGCATATCTGTGCATAAATCAGGACCACAGTGTTCATGTAAGCACTGCCTATCTGAAGGAACGGAGCCCTCCTGTTTTGGATTCAGAGGTACATGTAAAAACAACTAAGATAATACTGCAAATGCAGGTTTGAAGCAATGAATGGTATGCTGCTGCTTTGTGCTTCTATTTTGCACAGCAGCTGTAAATACTAAGGTGGATCCATAATTCTTTAAGGTGAGATTGATTGGGCTCTTGTTTTCTGGTAAATGTTACTTCTGGAAGTCTAAATTTTCAAAAACTTAAATTTCAAGTAGTGGGAGCTTCTCTATTGAGGAGTTTTGTGTCTGTTATTACTTTGTCACTTTGTAGAATTGATAGATCTTGTATTAAAGGCAGGAAGAAGGGATTGTGGTGAGCTGGAAAAACTGGTGGTACTAAGTCCAACCCTATGTTGCTGTATTGGCTTACTGTCATGCCTCAAGTTCCTGTGCAAAACTTTGACAGACATACAGCCCAATCACTGCCACCTTTAGTTTGTGCACCAGTGGCACACTTATCTTTACCAAGGTTACTTTTAAGCCAGTTTCTCTGCCAGACTGAGAAGAATGGGTATTAAATATCTCCTGTTTCACAGAATGCCCTTGAAGATGTGTCATGGAGACTTGTGGATGGTGTTCTTCAATGTTCTTTCAGAAGGCGTGTTCATCTTCCTGACTACAAAGGGAGATTTAATCTGGATGCCAGTTACTACATCTTTCTGGCAGATGGGGAAGCTAGTGAAGGTGAGCTTGTCTTGCATATGGTTGCTTTGAACGGCTATAAATGAGTAAGGAATCCTTATATGACATGGCTTAACTAAGATTATCTGAAACAAGGTTTCCTAGTTTGAGGCACTTAGTCTGGTGATATTTGCCTCTTTGTATTGTGGGTTTGCTTTCAGAAGTTTTGGTGAACCTACGTGTGTGTTGTATGCCCGCTTGATGCTAGAAATGGTTAGCTTCTTGAGAGCTGGTCACGTCTTCTTAAAATGGGGACTAGCATAAAAGGAAAACATATTTCATGCCTTGTGTGTAGTAGAGAAAGGTGTTTTCTGCAGAGGGGGTGTTGGCTCTTGTATGTTGAGTGTGGAGGACAGCTTAGATGACACCTTACTGTGTTGTGTCAGAACCCTAGTTTTTAGGGTTATGCTCAGTGCTCACAGCAGGGCTTGCATTCATAAATAAGGAGTGGGTATGCTTACAATTGTAGTGGCTTTATCAGCCATAAATGAACCATTTTGTCACTGCTTAGGTGGACTAATATACAAACATAGTCGTCAGCCTCTGATCACCAATGGAATATACAATGTCACAGGCCTTCCTCAAGATATTGGAGGTTCCCGGTCCCCAAAACTTATCAAAGCTCATGGTAAGCTGCAATTTCTAGTTTTGTTTTCCAGTTCCAGACTTGCTGAGACTGGAGTGTTAAGTTTTTCAAAAGACTAGTTTCTCTCCCTATTGCAGAATAGTTGTTGACATTCTGGCACTCACGGTGCATATATGCTGTTCTTGTTCTATCAAGATCTGAGAATGTGAAGGCAGAGTAAAGTTGTTAATGATTTTTAATTCCAAGACAGCTTTAAGATTCTTTTTGCCCAGGAAAATTAACCTGCGTTTGACTTTCTGTTAAATTCATGACTTATTTCTGGTCACCTCTTTCTCTGGTTTTATTTGTTCTGGTTACACTATTGGTTCAATTCTATTTGAAATGAGAAACCCCCTCAGCTGGCAGTCCAGAGTTAATTTAGTGAATTTTTTTTTCTTACTGAACTGGACTTCAGGGCAGGCCTGTGAGAGAACTATAATTCTTTTTTTTTTTTGTCAAATAAATTGTAAGATTTGTCACCTTTTGTTGTATGATGGTGATATTCTATCATGTCTTGCCAGTAGGTATTGACTGTACTGACACATATGAAATGCCCAGTAGCTGGAGCTACTCTGATATGCTGTGTGGGCATAGCGTGATTGTCTTATATATGGATGTTTCTGCCTTCTAGCAAGATAAATGCTATGAAGTTGTAGTCTGAACCAAGTTATTAAAAACTTATCACTGGTAAAGTCTGACCATATGTGTTTAGACCAAACTATTACAGTCTTTGAAGTTGCTTACTCACGTTTACCTTCTGCCCTTTCCCTCCCTCTTTCCCCCCCTCCCCCCTCCAATTTTTAGGAGCACTGATGTTTGTTGCTTGGATTACTACAGTTAGTATTGGTGTTATTGTTGCACGATTCTTCAAACCTGTCTGGTCTCATTTATTCCTGTTTGGAAAGGAGATGTGGTTTCAGGTGAGCAAAATCTCACCATTGTGTCCAGCTGTGTATTCCATCTTTGTTGTAAGTAGAATTATAAACCCACCAGATCCAAGAAATAGAAGATTAAACTTGGTGTGACTTTTAACCTTTCTTTAATCATCTAAAATGGAACAATCACAAATTGAAATACAGCTACTTTACTAGTCAAAGCAAAGTCTAAAGAGGATGCTAAGAGATCTTTAACTGTAGATCTGTCAAATGTATTTTAATGGGATAAGAAAGGTGTAAAGTGTCTAAAAGCAAACTTAACTTTTCTAGGTGCATCGTATGCTTATGCTGACCACAGTCATGCTTACAAGCGTTTCTTTTTTGTTGCCTTTTATATACCGAGGAGGTTGGAGCCAAGTAAGTGTGTGTTTTGTTTTGTTCAACTCAAATGTAAAGGCTAGATTAAATGACCAAGAAAGTCTACTAGTGTTGCAGAAGAATTTACTGTGAAAGCCCTTATGAAGTAGACTGACTTCAAATCCTTCCAGCACAGAAGAGTTGCCTTTAACTACACTTGAAAAATTTCATTACCATCCTCACTCACAGTTTCTTTGTTCTAAATAGCCTTCTTCCCATTTTCTTAAAGAACTTTAATTTGGGTGGTGAGTGAGGATGGGACAGCAAACTTAAGATGATAAACCTGTTGTGATGTGTTGCTGTGAATTTGGACTTCAGTAACTGTGTCCACTGATTAAGCTTAGAAGATTAGATTGTGTAACTGTTGCTGTCTACGTATAATATTTGGTGCAAAGTGATATAAAAAATTGAGAAGTTTGGAGTATCTGACTTCAAGGTGGGAGAATATGGTCACAGCTAGGAGCTAAGGAAATTGGCTAAAATGTTTCAGGGTTAAGATTAGAACAGACAGGGCAAGAGGGGAGAGCAGTGCTGGGAGAGGATGTAGAATACACCTCTCTTAAGGAAACAGGATTGCAGATGAAGAGCTTTGAGCATAATTTCTACAGTCATGTTGCTTGCTGCTCTTCAACTAGCAGAACTTGTCAATACAGCAAAAAGGGAAGACAAACTCTGAGCAGGCTTACCGGTGCCTTAAGCTGTCAAGGAGAAACATCTCTGTCTATCTGTGGGGCAGCTGGCTGTGTCCTGTTGCTTCTGCTGATCTAAACAGTGGTGTTCCACCCTTGTAACTTTCTAATACAAGTGTAAGTAAAAATACCAGCTTTTCTGCTATTTTTTTCTGTTTTAACACAGATATGTTAAAGAAAAATGTCTTGTGTTTAGCAAGCAGGTTTTCATCCCTATCTCGGCTGTACAGTGATGGCTCTGACAATCTTTCAACCTCTTATGGCAGGTTTCAGACCATCTCGTCATGCACCAAGGTACTTGCAACTAATTAAGTTAATGCCACAGGAATTAAATATGCCTGCTTCTTTAAAAATGATTTTTACATTGAAAAGGTATCTTTAAAGTAGGTAACAATGATTGACTTATCTTTTTTTTTCCCCTCCAAAAAATGTTATCAATAATATGCTTTCATTGTTTTATAGGAGGCAATTGTTTAACTGGCTTCACTGGAGCACCGGTACAACAGCTAGAATACTAGCTGGTGAGTAGGAGTAGTAGTTGAAAATCCATTTTAACTCATTTCAAAGAACTTTGTTCATTGTCTGGGCTATTGCTTGTCTAAAACTTCTGTGGACATCCATCCAGTTCAGGCATATCTGAAGATTCATTTTCTTTCTAGTCATTTGTATGAGTTTTAAGTGGACATCAGGTATAGATTTAGAGAGCGAAAGTGACTAGAAAATCACAGACATGTCAGACAAATTGGAAAGATCTCTGTGATGAGGATCTGTTCTTGAGTCATTTCTTTTTGGCTTGGAAGATTTGAGGATAAACTACTTAACTTTGAACTGTTACCGTAAGATATTTCGTGGGGGTAAGGAAACTCACAACCAGAAGCTGGGCTTCATTCTATTAATAATGGCAAGTTTCCATAGGCAGCTTAAGCACAAATGTTGTGGTGTCTCTGCTCTTATTGGTAATGTTTGCCTGACTGGGATGTGGAGGGGCACTGAGTGGGATGGAAACTATCTTGCCCTTCTTCTTTTCTCCCCCTGTGCAGAGAAAAAAACCTTAGTTGCATGCATTCCCTTCTTGAACCTCATTCCCCAAGGAGCTGTAGGTAGTTCATGGGAAATCTGTTACCAGAGGTATTGAGAGCATTTTCTGAATTACCCTGATAAAGTACTCATAGTTTCTTTTTTTTGTTTGGTTTTTTTTTTAACTGACTAGTGGTTACTATGTTCTTGGGAATGGATCTACCAGCACTTGACCTACCAGACCCATGGGACACCTATACAATGACTGGTTTTGTAACTTGGCATGTCGGTATTGAAGTTCTTCTAGAAATACACAGCTACTGTCTCGTACGTAAAGGTACAAACCCAGAAAAACTCCTGTTGATACCTTGCTTGCTGTAACAGTGGATTGAATTTCAGGAGGTATTTTTTTGGCCTCTAACTTAGAAGCTAAAAGGGAATAACTCTTGATTAATAGTGTCATACCTTTTGCCCAAACTAGTATGGGAATAAACCTATTTTTAAGACTAAAGTGTTCTATAAAAACCTGGTTTCGTGCCACTTCAAATAGTAGCCTCTTAATTCTCAAACCACAGTTTGTAGGGGCAGAACGAAATGAGTAAGCTTTTTCCAAGAATCTATCACTTTCTGCTGTGATTTTTGATCCCAAGTGGGTAGGTAAAGACCAGGTTAATTCATGCAATTTGTTATGTATTTTATTGTGACAGGTTGCTGGTATGAATGACTGTTATTGACTTAAATCTTTGAATACAAATGCTTGAGATTTTGAATGAACAGGGGAATGAAGGTGAAATTCTGATTCCATTATGTCTAGTGAAGAGACTGGTAGGAACTTCATTGGAAATTCTTAGCTTCACTGGCTGGTGTCATGGAGAGGATTATGTGCATGCAGATGACCTGTATCTAAGGCAGAGATGAGACATCTGCAGAATTGGAGAAGCATGCTAAGTTAAGAGGCTGTGTAAGCTGGTATGTGGAGAAGAAGTGATTATAAAAGATGTGGATTTAAATTTAACTGCAGTAATTACTTCCTAGAAATAGCGAAATGAACCTGAAATCTCTGAACAATGAATGTTCTCATGTTGGCTAAAGTAAATCTAGTTATCTTGAAAAGGAAAAGGTTCTAAATCAAATGAATGTTTTGTTAAGATCAAAACTAAATGTTTTGATAATTCACTGTGGCAGAAGAGACAAAGTGTTTTGCCACTTGGAAGTCCAGAAGCTACTTTTTGTGCGTCAGCCTCGGAATAGTTTTTCACTTGTGCTATGAGCATGATAGTTCAGGTCATGATATATCAAATGAGACTTATAAGTGCTTTTCAAATTTGATGCTGTGTAAGACTGTGTAAGTTACTTAGTAGCGAGATCAGGGCTGCTGCAGTATAAAAATGAAAAAGCCCCTTCTTTTTAAGAACAGACTTTATTTTTTTTTCCTTCCTTCTAACAGTTGAAGTGATAGAGGATGACAGAATACAAATACTGCAGTCACTCACATCTGCAGAAGCAGAGGTAAGTCACCAAAAAAACACAACCTAAAACCCAAAAAGAATCCCCAAAATGCCCCCCAAAAAAAAAACCAAACCTGAAAAAACAGACTGGTCTGGGTTGGAAGGGACTCCGGAGGATCGAATTCCAACCCCCCTGCCACAGGCAGGGCCACCAACCCTTGCAGCTAGACAAGGTTGCCCAGGGCCCCACCCAACCTGGCCTTGAACACCTCCAGGGTTGAGGCATTCACCACCTCTATGGGCAGAGTCTTCCAGCACCTCACCATTCTTTCCATGAAGAACTTCCCTCTGATATTTTATTAACAATTATGTCAATAACTGTTATGAGATGGCTTGATTCTTTCTTTAAACCAAGACAAACACTGATATTTCTATGGCTTTTCTTCCCCTTCTCATCCAGGGTCGTCTGTTTAAACAGATTGTGTTTACCATCTATATCTGTGGCAATATAGTATTCCTCATTGCCTTCCTGACAGCAATCAACCAGATATGAAAGAAGTCATTGATAACTTTGTGATGGGATATTGTGCAGTTGAAAAACCTGTAAGGAATGTTTTCTACTACCTCTTTCCCTCAACACCTCCCTGAAGATGTAAATGAAGAATGATAGGATGTGTGTGTCATACTCACTGTTTAGGAGAACTAGAATTCAAACCTATAGAAGGATGGTGCAACCCTGCAAAATATATCTTCTGCTGGGACTTTTAATGACAGTCTTTGCCTGAGTAAGGAATGAAGTCTCTATTTTTTAACTGCAGGAATTAACTTGATTGAAGGATTCAAGCTCATAGATTAAGACTGAGAAGATTTGCTGCGAATGTCGTTTTGGCAGTCAATTCCCTAAACTTGTTATTAATATTATTGGGAAAACTGGGAGATTGATCCAGAGTCAATATCTGTTTGCTTTACTGTGTTCTAATGGTACACAATGTTTCAACTTGCTGCTCATGATTACTTTGTGCATTAAAAAACCCCTAAAACTTTAGTGAAAACCTGTCACAAATGCAGGCTGATGCCTGAGCTGAATGCTGTTGTCTACCTCTGCAGTTAATGCAACGTATGTTCTCTCTGCTCTGAGCAATGCATTTACACAAGCATGAGTTTGGGAACTTCAGTAAAACCACCTTTTACCTCATTCAAAATACTGTTCTGTCCCACGCCCCTCAGTGCTTCCAAATCCCAGTGAGAATGTATTTGCAATTTAATTGTTAATTTAAAGCCACTCATACTTCTCTAAAACTCAACCAGGAAGAACATAGCTGTGTGTATGGATTTGTGTGGTTTGCTGTCTCTGGTTGTTTGTGGCTTCTGAATTACTCTTCTGTCTGAATAAGTTGGACTTATGCCACTTGATGCTTAAATGGAAATGAAAAGATTTCCTCAGGAATGTTGCAGTTGCACTATTGAGTGAAATGTATATGAGTAGTTGGTTGGACTTCAGGAAAAGCAGCTTCTCTTCAAGTTAAGTGAGAGTTGTTTGAGCTGGCAGGCATGTCTAGGAGACAGAACTGTGTAACAGTATGACAAGGTATTATCGTTTTTTTAGTCAGAGATTTATCTAAATATATGAACTGGATACAGGGAGTGGAAAGAGACTATATTTAACTTTTTTGGTTCATGGTTTGCTTAAGTACAGTGCTTTACTCTTTTCAGTTCTGAACAGTTGGCTTCCACACAGCTTCACTTTTGATACTGCTAAGTATCAATTTTTATTTGTAACACTTCAAAACATGGCTTTGACCTAGGGCTACTAAGCTAACTGGGAATAAAGATGTTGGAGTATTGGATAGTAATACTGAGGCCTGGCTCAGTATAAACTATTACAGCAATATCACTCTCCAACCTGATGGTCAACTCTAAAATACTGGTATGTGTGTGTCAGGTAGTGGTTCTCTCCATTTACTAAAGTGATCTATTTCTGTCTCTTCATCTCCCCAGATCCGCAGTGCTGCTTGCCAGAAAGCTACAAGTTTGTAGTCAGTGATCTTTTTGGCCAGACAAGTAACTGGTTTAACTGAAAGGACATTATAGAGCTGAGATTAATCCTTTCATCATCAGCAGTAACAGCAGACTGCAAGTGCGTGTAAGCTCCCCTTCTTTTTGGAAGTTGGAAAAGCTATGAGCAGAGTTGGGAAAGGGGGACTGAAGAAATATGGCAAAACCCAGGATGAAGGGCAAGAAGTATCTGGCTAATTTTGGTGGGTGTTGGGGGTTTTAAGGTAACTCTGATCTCAGAAGCCTGGCAATTGCAGGCCCATCTCATGTTAAAGTTATGGGGGAATCTGTGTACAATGGGTTCAAAGAAGAAAAATCTTTTCAACCTAGGCACAGTTGATGTTATTTTAAATTAAAGTTAATGCCAGATTCTTTCTATAATACAATAGCTGTACTGTGTGTTGTTTCATTTGTATGTGACAAGGAACACAGGGTTTTTTAAAACGTTGATGTAAATATCTTAATAAAGGTTTTTGTCCCTTTTTAAGATGAAAACACTATCAAATAGAAACTGGGAAAGAATAATCTTGTCTATAGCAAAATGGATCATTTTCTTTGTAGATATTTTATAAATTGAAAGTATCTAAATACTTCCTGGAGAAACTCTTTCTGAAATTGAATATTAGAATGGTTTCTCTCTTGTAATGCAGTGTTTCTTTCTTCAAAAAGAAGAAAAAATAAATAATTTTGCCAATTTCAAAGTTCTGTTAGATATGGAACGAGGATTATCAGTTGCTTTTTGGATAACTTGTTCCTCCACAGTGTTAGCAATATTGTGTAGTTCTTTATGTGGGCCCTTAAGTGCAGTGTAATAACTTATTTAATGGAAAACATGTTAATTTTGTGCAATGATTGTTCATGATACCCCTGCCCCATTTCTGCGTGACTAGTAAGAGGAAGCAATGTGTCACTGCACTCTAGTGACTTCTCAAACTTCTGATATGCTGCTCTGTGGGCGTGGGGGAGTCTAGAAGTGTTGGACATCAGCAGGAGAATAGGTGTCAGGCAGTTTGGTTCTAGAAACAGTCGTGACTGTTTTACATGTGTATTTTCTTGACTTATAAAACATTGTATAGAAGAAAAATTCCATGCTTTGCTTCTTAAAGGAACCACACTGAAGACAAGAAAACCTTTTCACAAGAAGAGCTCAAGAAAACTCTGGTGGTTTTTTTTTACTCGATGAAATTGTGATGTCTGGGAGTGTTTACTCATGCTAGCATTTTGTCAAGTTGAAACTTGTCATCAGCCCACAGCAAGTAGTTTACTGTTTTGATTTGTTAGGTACAGCCTCTAAATACTGGTCATCTGCTCTTCACTTACACAAGAAACAGGATTTGTAGTTATGCTTTGAATGAAAATGGATGCAAATAGCTCAAATGCAGTGGAGTTTTGCTGCTTTGCTCTAATAGAAATAATCTGGTTTTGCCTGCTGACGTGCAGGCTGCAGAGTGAGGCGAGGTGGGCCTTGTCTCTTCCTTGCACCGCATGCTATGCTGCTTTCTGCTTTGCCAAAAAGCACAAGATGAGGAGGCTTCAGCCTCAGTATCTGCTTTTCCTCTACCCCGGTTTGAGAAGGCAAGAGACTGCCTGCGTCTTCTTTCGTCACCGGTTGTAACACTGCGTGGCGCTCTTGCTCAAGTAACAACGTTTTTGTATTGGCCGTTTTCTTCAACTTCAGTGGGCGGTTGAGACACGTAGAGGATGTACAAAGCGGGGAGTATTCCTAGGAGAACTACATCGGAAGGATTCTCGAGCTTTTTCGAGAAACTCGATCTCTAAATTGAAGCCAGCTCATACACAGAGAGGTTATGAAATGGGGTGTTACTTGATGACTATGCCTAAGCTTTCATTTGAACAGTTATGGTTTGCCTGTTGTCCTATGTGTAAACTGCTCTCCGTGTGGGTATGTCCTCAATATTTTATTCCTGTGCAGTCTGAAGTAAGAAAGACTCCAGGTGAATAGGAAGAGTTAGGAGGAATGATTTGGTAATAATTCTGAAAAATTATTTGCTCACATCTATCTGGTTCCAGGCTCTCCAAGGGGTGTGTGTGAAGGGAAGGAGCTGTTGCATTTGCTTACCTGGGGAGTGGCACAGCAGAATTGGCACAAGTGTTTCAGAACTTGCTTGGTACTATCTATTTTAGGTCATACATGAGCCCATTCAAGTGCTCTGTAGCTTCTGCTGCTCTTCCTTGTGCTGTGAAAAAGTGACTTTACCTGTTATAAACCACAAGAGCTGAACATCTGCATCACACTAAACCAGGTATCTGTGGTGGTCACTCAGGACCAATGATACTATGCTGAGGAGAACCCCAGCTTTGTCTTTCTTTGAGACACTTCTATCTTGCTGGAGCTTAGAAGTCGTTTGGCTTTAGTGCTGAGTTGGAATTTTTGTATGACATCTGAACAATTTGAAAAAGGGAATTTGCTGTCTTGTAATTCTGTTCTCACAGACATGGGATGTGGGAAGGCTTGGGCTGCAGTGCTTAGATGATGAACATCCCAGCTTCCCAGAAGCACACAGCTTTTGAATGCTTCATTTTGTGTTGTCTCCTCCAAATTAATGATCTATCTGTGCTGCTATATAGCTAGTGTATGTAGTTCAGATACATCTGGCACAACCTGAATAGCTGTATGTGACTGACATCAGAATTGCTACATGGCAAAGCAGGAATAGCCTGCACCCAGAATTGTCTCCAGAACTGGTAGCAATGAGTTCTTAGGGCAAGAGGTTTGACAGGACTGTAATGGTATCTTCTCTTCCTGCTAAGATTTTTCTTGCCACTTGCCAGGATATCTTCAAGGATGTCCTAAGCTAGAAACTGCAGCTGGAGCATGAACTTATATAGTGACTGGATTTTACCTATGAAGCTTGCAATTAAATCTTGCTTGCAAAAACAAAAATGCTTTTCCCTTTGCATTTGATTAGTCACTGTGAGATGGTTGGTTTTTTTCTGAGCCTGTTTCTGATACTGTTGTTTAATGATCTGTATTTAGTTTTTACCTTTATCACAGTTCTCCAGGCCTCCACTGTCTGTGTCTTCTTGTCTTTTCCCCTGTGTGACTGTTGTTCCTTTAGCTGTTTCACACTTCTGATAATCTTTGCTATCCTTCTCTATTGGTCTCTTCAGAGATGAGCTGACCAAGCTCTACTGAAGTTGTAAATGCAAAGTGCTGTGACACAGTTGTGTCTTGATTTTTCTGTGCCTTCCTTAATGAGCCCTAAAGGACTAGCTAAAATAATGCTGAGGTGTTCTGCTTCCTAGCCAAGAGGTCTGTAACACCAAATTAACACCTGCTGCTGTGTATGGGGTTACTTAGTTGGTTTATTAGTTATAGAATTTTTAACATTAATTTTCATATATTTTTTGCTAAGTTCACATGGAGATTTACTATATGTTCACCATTGTGAAGTCTCTCTACAGTCCCCTTTCTTTTAAACTTCTTTGAATAATGTTGGCAGCAGTATTTTCCACCTTTTCTAGAATAAGATTAATAGCACTTTGTGAACATGTAAAATAAAATGTTTAAAAAGTTGAAAGGAATTCTCTCTGCTACTCTTGGAAGCAAGAAATGACAGAGGAAACAAAAGGAGGGGGGGAACCCATTATAGATAAAACCAAACCAAATAACTCAGGATAGACATGGAGAAAGTATAATATAGTTAAATTTATTTGTTTTTATCTGCTATTCCACTCTCCAGGTAACCATCTCTGACAAGTCCTAAAATTTCAGATTATTCCCTACTTCAGACTGGTATTCACCAAGTGTTGAGGGGCTAGGAGGCAGTGATCATTACCATCATGTCTCACTATGAGGTAGTAGCTTCATTCTTCTGCTTGGAAATGAAGAAGACCAGCAAAAGTGTTGCTGGTGCAGAATCTGAGTCAGCTATGCTAGAATAACACAGCCTAAGCTTTATCAAACCAGGGTAAGACCTAACAAAATGGAGCTATTGTACTGACTTGAATATAAGCATGTAGTGCTACGAGGCACTTGCTGAGATTTATATATTGGAAAAATCAAGACTTGCATATGATGTTTCAAGGTATAATTGTACTTCATGGCTGTTACGGGGCCCTTAGCTTCTCCCTCACGTGAGAACAATTACCTGTTCCTTGGTAAGAGCTTCGGACCTTGCTGGAGAGCTGTACCCAGCAGTGACTGCACCTCGAAGATCATTGGTGGCAGCTGCAGGACAGACAAAACAATATTTCTGATGGGAGGCTTATGCTAGATTTAGCTTCCCCAGCCAGCTGAAACACATACAACTCCTGGGGCTCCTTTTCTGATGGACAGGTACTGCCTGTCTGGCAACAAGTTTCCTGGAAAAGCAGAGCTTTTGGTAGCTAGCTGGGAGGTGAAAGCTTGGGAGGTCATGCTGATCACGGTGCTGTGCACAAGCTTAGTCTGTGAAGTGATGGGGGCATGGCATGTATGCAGCGGGTGAAAGGGAGTGGCTGCTGAGGATTGCTGGCTGTGCTGTCATATGTTGGGGGACTGTGGAGCTCTGGAAGGTGGCCAACTATTGAAATACTGCATTGACTGGTTTTGGTTTGTTTTACCGTTACGTGAAAAGGAATGTTTTAAATTTTGGACACCAGCTTTCACATCTCCATTTCTTCTTGCTCCCGTGTTTAGCTTTTTATTAACCAATGCTTTTTCTAGAAAAATGATGGGATGGTGTTTTTGTTCATGATCAAGTGGATTGTTTCATTTCAAAGCATGCCAGTGTCCTGTGGAGATGGGTGTTTATCTGATGGATGTGTATAGCAACAGTGTGTTTCTGATCGTGGGAACAGGTGTGCATGTGTCTTTGTACTTGGAGGTATGCTGCATTTATTGTCTTAAGTAACTTTCTGTTGCTTTCAGCAAAGCCCAGGATGCAATTTGTATATATGTGACAGTTGGTCAAGTCTAAAAGTCTGTTACAGTCCGTTGGATTATGCAGAGGGCAAAATAACCCTGATGCATAAAACAGAGGAGCAAAACAAGCATGATCCAAAAAGCTGTGTTGAAATTCTTCTTAACTTTATTTTGCTTTGAGTAGTAAATTATACTTCCATGCCATTACAGCTGTTAAATCACCTTTTTCCCCAGTTTTGCCATTCTCATCCTCAGAGCTGAAAAAAGAAAACAAACAAATCCATTGCACTTTAAGGCTAATTTTCTATTTCTGTAGCTAAATCTCCTTATTTAGAGAAATGAAGAATACACATACCTCCGGTGGTTAATCCAGCAGAATAAGCATTGTTTTAGTGTTATAGAAAGAAATCAGTGAAAGGTGTTAGTTCTGGTAATTTTGCACTAGAGCGAGTATACTAAGAAATTACTGTTATCACTATTTGGAAATTAGCACAGCACTCCTCTTTTATTTGTTACCTTTGCTAAGGCGTTGCAGACAGATGGTATTGTTCTTGACTAGATACTGACGGATTAAAAGGATGTGTGAATAATTAAACAAACTCTTTGTATAAACTGAACCCCACAGTGGGATCTGTAACTGTTTGGAAGAACTTTTCTTTTGTGTTGATGCTCACAGAAAACTTTCTTCTCTTCCTGGTGCAGTGAGTCAGCATGGGAGTTAGTCATATTCCTGCTTTGAGTCGGTATCTGTGTAAACATCAGTATGGCTATTGTCTGTGACTGGGTAGTGGGGTAGTGGGAAAGTGGCAGTGCAGGGCAGATGATTAAATGTTAAGGTTATTTTTAGAACAGCAATATAATGCTGCTGTTTGATATGTAAGAGCCTCCCCCCAGCGTGTAGCTGATATGAGAATGCAGTGGGAACTATCTCCAGCTCTCTGCCCTGTTTGAAGCGTGACCCAAAATAGCACATGTTATTCCTTCATCCTGTGTGTGTCTCTCCTGAGAGGCGGGGGTCAAAGCAGCTGTTTACTTAATTTATACATGTGTTTGAGTGTAGCTTCATATCATAGGGCCATTGACGCTGAGCTTAGCTCTTACAAAGACCCTGTGCGCTGTTTGTAGACCAAGGTGTTCTAAAGGATTCAAGTTTATGGTTATGGTTTGAGAGAACAATCAATGCTTTGCTTAGCCAATAGGACACTGTTATCTTGCTCTGTTACAGAAACTGATGATAGGCATTAATAAGTTTTGGTTTATGTTAGTTCAATGCAAATGGCCTGAAGTCTCTGTTGTGCTTTTTTTTTTAAGGTCTCACAGCTTCCAGTGATAAGGGAAAAATTAGCTCACCTAGGCTAGCTACCTACTAAAGGTTTTGGACCCTCATGTCCAATGACACCCTGTTCCACACTGTCAGTAGGTTTTATTGCCTATTCAGCTTCAGTTTTCCTTTAGCTTATTCTCCTATGTCTAGCCTTTGTTCCCTCTCAAAGAATTTTAATTTCCTTAGTATCAGATCTTCAAAACACATGCATGTTAATTCATTTGACGGAAATTTAAAGAAAGTAAGCTGTAATAATGCAAAATGTCCTAATTACAGCTTTGTCATCCTTATCTCTGTATGGTTTTTCAGAGGGCAAGCACTTTGAGGTATAAGTCCCCCATCGAGCTCATGGGGCAAGGGAAATTCTTCCTTTGTGGAAGAGGTATGTCCTACACTTCTGTGAGTTTGGGGGAGTGCTGCAAGTTCCCAGTACAATCTGGTATTTCTCTATACAGCTTGGTCAGCACATGGAACAATTTATCTGCCTCCTAATTGTTCTTGGCTGCTGCTAATATCTGCAAAAACTTGCTCTGAAGGTTCACTTTCACAAAGCAAGGCTGTTGCATAAGGGACTGTCTCCTTGGTATGTCCTGTGCTTCCTTGTTTTCTGTTCTCTTTCAGAGTCCTTAGTGCATATTTGATGTTCAAGTGCTGTAGTTGCCTCCCAAAGCTTTTGTTTCAGAGTATGTTTTCTGTTGTAAACTTTGGGGTTTTTTTAGTAATGAATGATGAAATACCAAATACAGTCTTCACTCCCCTCCTTTTACTGATGGTATTTAGGGTGAACCTGCTAGGCTGAATGTCAGTGACTGCTTTAAAAACAGCTTATTTCCCGAAGACACAGCTCCATGTAATACATTGTTCTAGATTTAAGAGGCTTTCCTGGTTTTGTTTCCTTTTTAGAAGTCACAGTAGGATTTACAGGACTGCTTGGAAAAAATTGAGTCACTTCCTGGCTTTTTCCACTGATCAAAATATCCCAGGGAGCATTGATTAAGAAGTGGAGGGGTAATATAGGCTCAGTTCCAAATTCTGCTGGGTGCTTGAGACCCTCTTTTGGAGGCAGTGCTGGCTGGGGTGTGTTTTTGAGGCAGTTGCCAAACTGCTTTTAATTGGGAACATTATTTTTCTAATTGGCTATTTTCTTCTTGGTAGAATACTTGCAGATAAATAGGTAAAGCCAAGTACAGGTTAACAGAACAGATTCTCATGCGTCTTTGCTAGATTCGTACTTAGTCCCCTTCCCTTAAAGTCAGTGTTTATTTTCCAGTAACCTCCATGGAGAGAGAACTTGCATTGGTCAGAGTGCTTGTGACTTGCAGGGGAAAATGGAGGTTCAGATGCTACTTCCAGGAGAAAAATACTTGGAGCTCCTTATGTAATCGATCCAGTGACTGCCCTCTCTCCTGCCTTTGCCTGTGAAGAACTGCTGGGCTGCCAACACAGCCTTAGGCAGGGCCCACACTTAGACTGTTGCTGCTAAATTGCAAGATTATTTGGACTATGGCCTGAAGAGGAGCTAGGAGAGAATGTGGGATCAGGACCCCGTATCTTCCTGTGACTCGCCTACAGTCTGCTTTCTTTGAAGCAGAATGTGACTACTGTCTGAACTCTGCTGCTCTTATATACTGAAATGCAGTTTAATTGTATGTGTCAAAAATGCAACCTGAACAAAGAAGAGCTTTCTGTTTCTGGACTATCTTGCTATCGTTTTTTCAGCTTTTTATAATAAAACTTCATAGAAAGAAATAGAGATCTTGAATATAAAAAGTGTTAAACCCCACCACCGCCACCATGGACTAACCACAGGTAGCAATGATAACTGGTTTTGAATTCTAGAGGCTATAAAAAGACCTGACTCGGGTTAAGAGAAAACTGTTAAAACTAGCATGAACATTGTCAAGGTAAGGTTGGCAATGCTGATTCCAGAAAAAAGCAAAGTAAAGCTGGGTATTAAACAGCCTTTCTGATTTAAGGACCAATTTGGATTATCTAGGTAGTAGTTAGAATGCAAATAGGCACAAAAACATTCCAGTGAGGAGACAGTGTTAGGAAGCAATGCTGTTAGTTACCTGTTAGAAATGAAAACTAATTCTGCTAGTTGGGGTAGCATTAATGGAACTTTTAATTGTCACTTGAAAGAGAACCACTTTTAACCTCTGCAGGTTACAGAAATGGCTTTTCTGAGAGAGGGTTTTTTCCCAAATTTTGATAGGGTAACTAGTGCATTGCTAAAGATGAAATAATTCAATATTTGTTAACAAACAAGAGCAAATAAATAATTAGTAATTCCATATTAGTCCATGAAACAATCCAAACAGTAAAGTGAAACAGTTTCTAGCAGGTAAGTAGTATCAGTTTGCTACATGAGCAAACAGCAGTGGCATGATTTTCCGTTTCTGTTACCTGTTAGTGAGGGATCTTCGGTACCATCTCCAGATACCTGGCTGTGAAGATGAGCACGGTGTGTCGCTGAGCTTAAGCATTCCTCTTGTTCTCGCAGGGAGATGGAATTTTTGTGGGGTATGTTGTTCAGGCTTGTGCCCAAACTGCTCACGGGGTTCACCTGTGGGACATCTGTGATTTTCCTGCTTGGTGGCTGATAGACCTGACTGTAGTGGCCTACAGGATGATATGCTGGTTTCTCAGATTTGCTGTCATCTTCATCATCATCATCAATAATAACTAATTCTGCATGGATAACCCCATCATATCGTGACAACTTTTGGTCTGCTTCTGCATCATCATCGTCAACGTGCTGATAACCCATGAAAATCATTGTTACTGGTTCAGAATCATCCACATAACATGGCACAGCTTGGACGATGCTGTACTGAACATCTTCCTCTTCTTGAGGTGCGGGGGATGTTTCATTAAGATGGCAGGGACTTAAAAACCTTGTCTCATTATTTCTTTCTCTTGTATTCTGGTAAGGTTTTAATTCTTCATGTGCAGCTCTTCTTTCTTCATTACGTATCATCCTGTTCTCGGGGTTAGTGTGCACTTTCTTTTCTGGGTGGGAAAGTACTGGTGAGGGAGACTTTAGCCCTATTATCTTTGGAAGATCAAGCCCGTTCTCCTTATGTTGCAGCATAAAAGGCTCTGTTTCAGAGGAGAAATCTCTCTGATGATTGCTAAATCCATTCATCTCTTTTCTAGGAGTGTCTTCCAGTTTTGGTCCAGGGACTAATTTGTCTTTCTGAGGAGTAACTGGCCTGCAAAACTTGTTTGCAAAGACAGGCTCATGATACTCTGTGGGAGACTGGGAATTTTTTTCAGTTGCCTGCCGTAGCAGGTCTTCCACTTCAACAGGAGCAAGTTCATCCATCCCGTTTGGTGTTGTGCTGCCATTTGAGGATACTGCATAGACTGACTTCCTGCCATCATCATATACTTTAATTCCTGTCTCTTTAAACTCATTTGAGGGAAGAGGTATTGTCGATAACACTGTGTTTTCTCCTGTCTTCATGTCTTTTTCAACTTTAATTTCCATGGCAAACAATGCTGTTGAAAGAAACAAGTGCTAAACTGATAATGCAGCAGCTGTAAAAAATGTCATAGACGATGAACAGTGATAGAGAATGACTGTCAGAATGTATTACCAAGTACGTGGAACTATCACATATGTAACCAATGTATTAGTTACTCATTTTCAATGCCCCCTTCTATCCTGTGAAAATGTGAAGTGGAAAAAAGTGTTCATTTGGATCTAATTCTGTAAGGAAGAATATGCTGTTGAAGAGCCGGTTCTCATTACATGATAGACTGAGAAAGCCAAACATAACCTTGGCATTGTGCTGGACAATGCTAGTTGAAAGAGCTCTATGTGCCCAGGACTGAAGCTGTTTGGGCACTCGGAAGGACTAGGAGGCTTTCTAGTAGTCAAGAAATAACCAGACTACTGCTGGTTGTCCAGTAGATACAAGTGTGGATAGAAAGTATGACAAGTATGAAGGGAGTAACTACTTTGTTAGGCCGGGCAGAGTTGAAAATGTTTGATCTGTACCCACATTAGCAAGTACCTTACACCAGTGTTCTACCTCTGTTTTGATAACATTATGCAAATTAATGCAGCTTAAACAAGGGCAAGGTTGCTCTCGTTTATCCTTCCCTTAAAGTGTATTCCATTCAGTTTATAGGAAGCCTGTGCACACACTGACACCCTTGGGAATTACTAGTAAGTTGTACCTTTTTTCTTTTCTTCATCACTGGTGGCAGCATGGGCGGTACCCCTCAGTGCGGAGGGCTTGAAATACTTGGGGAGGTCAGGTATGTTGGCATATATGTAGTCTGCTGTCTCTGGATAAAGAAGATCCACAAGGCCTTCAGTATGTTTTCACTGTCGTCCACAAGAACCTAAACTTGTTTTACTAAACTTACCTGTTTGAACTCCTGCTTTTTCAGTCTTCACGGACTAGGAAAGAGAAACATTTAGCAATAGATGTGATTAGTCAGTTTTAAGGTATTGGGTAAAGTGCTGTTTAGTTAGTTTTCCTTTTTTTTGTGTGCTTGGCTTCAAATGAGAAGGGGCTAAAAGTGAAACCTACTCAATAGGAGCATGGCAAGGGAGAAAGTGAAATTTTTCTGGTCTTTTTTTGCCAATGTGATTCCAAGTCACCCAGAAAGATGGGAGACTACAAAATGTTAATCTGTAACACAGCCTCACACTGTGACCCAAGCTGCTTGGCTCCAAAGGCTCTGCCTTGGCTTTCCAGTTTTGCTTATCTGTGTGTCCTCAGAGCGTGTCTGTTTGTAATAAATGGAGAACTGAAGTTTAGTTTCATCTTTGTATTTTTGAGGTGATTTGAGGTGATTTAAAGTGATTTTCAAATATCAAAGTGACTTTAACAATTAAAAATACCGAGTCATGTTTCAGTAAATGTCTCTCAGGGACTTAGAGGGAAGCACAATGCCGTTTGTCTGGGCACATCATCTGCAGGAGCATGAATACATCAGCCTTTATCCCTTATATCTCATGCTGAGGTGAAAAGTAGCTGCTTGGTGGCAGTGCTGTATTTTTAAGAAATAGACGAGTAATGATAGGAATTACTCCTCCACCCCGTCACATGAGCGATATAACATCTTGACCCCTCTTTTATTAGAACTATTGTCACTTCAGTGAAAAGCTCATCACTATTCGCAGGATCCAGCCATTTCCCCCTTCTCTGGTTATGATGAACAAGTAATGAATTCTACTTCTGCAAGGATTTGGCACTAACCTTTATTATGTCTTCTGTTGTTTTCTCAACAGACTTAAGTTTCTTTAAAATAGCTTCTTCCTTAGCTGAGACTTCCATTTCCTCTCTTTCCAGAGCCTCAATTTCCTTCTCCAATCTGCAATCACAATCCACTTTAATACCAGGCAGAGAGCTATACTTTATTGTATGTAGCCAAACTGCGTTCATGAGGATCCCCCGAGGAGGAAAGTTCTAGTCAGTATATAACTAGAAGTTACAGTTCTAGAAGGATCACCTTTACCAATGGCAATCAAATTACATTTGTATTTCTGAGGACTAGAACAGGTAATGCTTTTTTTAATAAAATAATCACTTTTGCAAGTACTTTTTGTAGCTTTTAACTAATTTTCTAATATGAAGCTTAATATAGCTAGAAATCACAATAGTTATATGCTCTGCAGGCTGCTTTTATGAAGAGAGAACCTCAGAATTGTGTGGATTCTGATAATTAAGCAACCTGCATAGTGGGAGGATGCTCAAGAGACTGAAGTCTGAAGCTTCTTTGTTTTCCAGTCTGTCTGGGATTGAATGAAGAAGTCAGAAAGCTCCTTCATCATCCTGAGTGTCTGTGAAGGGGTGTGTGTTCACCTTCAACATACCAAGACAGTTCTCCATTATTTTTCATGTGTGAATGTGGGTTCTGGGATTTCAAAATTCTTTGCTCTGGGAAAAGGGGTGTCAAGTGCTTGACTTACAGCCTGAAGCTTGATTCTTCAGCGGGAGGGAAAAAATCTTAATTAAAAATGCAAGATATTGCTGATATGGGGTGGGTGTTACTGTTGCATTCCTGATAGACTAGATCAGAGCTTGTATATCTGCATACTTAAACCTGGAGAACTGGAAGGGCTTCTCCTTGGCGCTCTATGCTTTGGGGCTTTTACAGACATATATGTGTCCTTAGTCACTCAGCAGCACTTTGTGTGCTTAATTCTCTGGGCTAAGTGCTGAAATCTCATTTCTGGAAAACATTGCTTTTCAGCAGAGCAGCGGTCATGTAAGATACCCTGGTTCTACGCACCCAAAAAAGAAGTAACTGGCAAGGATAACTCTAAGTAATATCCTTGTAAGTACTGCCAAAGAATTTGCAAGAGAAAACTGTGTAGTTCATGTTAAGTGAACGGGTACTACAGCAACAGGTGCTAATAGCAACCATTTTCTGACATGGCAATTAAGTGACACTGCTAAGAAACAATTGTTAAGGCTTTGGTAGAGGAAGAGCCTTGATTCAATTCAGATCTGAGAGCTCTGTTTTGCAAACCATAAGCCTAACTCTTACAAACACCCAATATACTAATTTCAGCTATTGTCCAGGACAGCAGGATAGTCAGCAATTGACTTATCTCTTAGGCTCCAGCAGTATTGTGCTAGTTAAGACCTGGCTGATTTTTCGAACGAGTTTCTTAAAAAAAAAAAAACCTTATATGAAAGGGAGATTGAGGTTCAGCAGTCACAATTGTCTTTTGGACTGTTGACTTCTACTGTAGGTTTGTATGTAACTTGAAAGGAGTCACAGTTCTCCCTTTCCCCCTCATTTTCTGTTCTGTGTTAAATGTATCTTATGCTTTCATGCATGTTAAAGCTGAGTACAATGTTTAAGGCATCTTTTTCTTAATTGGAGGTTCTATTTTCTTAGCACTAAGATGTTCATCAAACACTTCTAGACAAAAAAAGTCCAGAATAAAAAAAAATAATTCTAATCTTTATGTATGTGAGTGGGAGAGACTGTGTTCAGTTATATGTGTTTTGTACAACAAGGTTGGCTACAGAGCTGGCTTCTGGAAGAAGATGCCAGAAGCTACCCCCATGTCTGAGAGCCAATGCCAGCTGGCTCTAAGATGACCCCACTGCTGGCTGGTCATGGCCAAGCCCATCCTCTGTCCTCTCTGGGATAACATATGGAATTACTGTGGCCTCATGGGAAGAGGAGCACATGCTGGAGCAGGCTTTTCAGAAGAACTTGTGAGCCCGTGGGGGACCCATGCTGGCAGTTTGCGAAGAACTAACAGCCCATGGGAAGGACTCGTATTGAATAATTTCATGGAGGACTGTCTCCCACAGAAGGGACTCCATGCTGGGGTAGGGAAGAAGCTTGAGAGTCCTCCCCCTAAGGAGGAGGGAGCAGCAGAGGCATTGTATGATGAACTGACCTCAGTCCCTGTTTTCCTATTCCCCTGTGCCACGAGTGGGGAGAAAGAGAATTTGAGAGTAAAGTTAAGCCCAGGAAGAAGGGAGGGGTGGGGGGGAGGAAGTCTGTTCTGCCAATGATTGTGATTGGTGAGTGATCTCTCCCTGCCCTTTTCTCAGCCCACGAGTCCTTTGTTATATATGTTGGGGTTTAGATAGAAATTTACCTTGCTGACCTATGAGTTGGAATGTCACTTTTCGATGAAACTTAGAATCAAGTTGGGATTTAACTCTGAACTGGGACTTGACTGAGTGTCATATATCTTCATCTCCTAGTTCATCTACCTTTTCAGGACTTTTTTTGGAAGAATATTTTTCATTTAGAAGAAAAAATGAAAGCAAATGTTAAAAACTTCCATATTTGAGGTAAATCTGCCTTCCATTGTTTTCAAATCAATGTCAGAAATTGATAACTGTAGACTTAAGGCAACTACAAGTGATCTTGCTAGTTTCTGAGATCACTTAAGTGATCACTTAAGTGATCTCAGAAACTAGATGTCCTATAACCCTAATAGTAAAAATTGGTTTATGTTTTTACTTGCTCTTCAGTGTGTGCGAGGATCCACAACATTACCCCAAAGTCAGTATTTAATAATGGAAGCCTGCTGTACCTCTAAAGTAAGTAGACTGGAAAAGTTGAATACTGGCTGGCAGAAAAGCATGGTTTGTCTACTTCTATGTGACTCCTTGAAGAGTCTGCATTAATACTGTGGCTCTTGCCCTCTTTAAACTCCTATTTGTAGAGCTACAACAATAGGATGCTGTGTGAACTTCTCTCTGTTAGTGAGACTTTTATATTTAAAAATAGAGAATGTTATCACAGACCTCAGAACTGGGATGTAAAGAAAAATGCATCCAGGATAAAACCAAAAGCTGAAACATACCATATTTTAAAGCAGATAACACTTTGGACCTGAGCTCTGCAAGATGCTCTCAGGGCCCTGCTCAAAAATACTGATTGTGGTGCTAAACCAAAGATTTTATGATGAGGGGAATGAATATTCTTGGAGGTCCATAAATGAAAGTAGTGTAATGACCATGTGCCATATTTCTGCATTTCATCAAGAATAGACAAATAGATTAATATATTGAAATGTATTTTTACATGAGACTTGAGTGTAATATCATAATGGAAAAATTAATCATTAAAAATTCACAGAAGCATAATGAACTGAAGGATCATTAACCTTTACTATGAGTTTATTTCAGTCTGGACTCTAAGCATGCCCAGACATGCAGGTGGAAGGAGAGGAGGAAAAATCCTGGAAAAGTATTACAGAAAATAGAGGGGGGAGGAGAGATTAAGAAACCACCCCATATAAATTAAAGATAATGAAGTTATCTGGGAGATCAAGATGAGTATTATTTAAGTATATATAAACATGCCAACACCCACTTTATATGGTAATTAAGAAGATTGATTTGGTTCCCAGTGGGGTTAGGGGAAAAATTCTCATACCCACATAATGGGAATTGCATCTAGACCATCATTATCTCTTTTGCACTTATACTTGCATACAGACATAGATATTTATGCTGTCTTATCAGAGGACATTGTAAGCATGCACATTGGAATTTGTTGAAAAAACCCCTTTTAAAAGATGTAACCCTTATAGTTTGAAGAAATCAAAGTCTTTTTGATTTCATGCAGTTAAAAAGTTAGGCCACAATCTTTCTGGTTTGTTTGTATCTTTAGAAACATACAAATCAATGGGACTTGTATGAAGTTACATCACAACTTGTATTAGTCTTGAAAGCAGCTACATTAGGAGTTATAAGAAAATACCTTTCAATTATGATGCTATGTCTTGTAGAGAAATAGAAGTAGGGCATATCTACTGTATTAAATCTATCCTTTGTCCTTCTCTCCTTGAGAAGTGCTCATCAGTTGGGAGGGGAAAATAAGAAGCATGGAAGTGTGAATAAAAGACGGAACCTTAGAAGCCAAGATACAAAACTGGAGGTTTCTCTGTTAAAGGAGTAGCTGGATGATGAAACTCTAGAGTAAACCTGACTGCTGCTGGTCCCCAGCTGGTCGTCCGGGATTGGCACAGCTGCCACCACAGAAGAAAAATAAACAGCTTAAGAATGAAAAGCAGATAGGAGGATAGCACCCTGGAGAATACCAGACTGAGAGGCAAAGGCGGTTTAGCAAGTCCTCACACATTTTGAGGTAAGTCAAGTGCTCTAGCAGCTCTGGAGCCCACCTGACCTTAGCCTGCCTTCATGTATCACATTTAAACCATTGAACAGACCTTAATGAACTTGTGAATTTTTAAGTATGTTGTTTAGCAACTAATTCCATCAAGAATGAGTGCTATTTTCTGAAAATTACGTTGGAATATGGGACTGCTAATTCTTCATTCAGCTTGTACCCTGGCCAAGGGCATGCTCACCACAACTTCTAATGTGGAAAGAGGGTGAACAGGTCAGATAATATAAATGCTGGTTTTGTCTGTCAGCAGAGCGTTCAGCTATTTATCTGCAAGGTGGTTCAGGCCACTCGCTATTCACTATTCTGTTGCTGATACAAAGAATGGAACTCTCTCTTTTATCCCAAACTGCTCAAATCTGACCTGATAGCAGACATAGGCTAGTTCTGTTTGATGTCTGAGTAAAAAAAACTCTTAGAAACAGAGGTCCCATTTAGGGGGGTGATGGAAAGGCCCATGCCACTGCTGGAAATAATCTACCTACAATTGTGATTGTCCTCTCAGCAGAAAGAAACAAAGACTGGTCTATAGGTATTCAAAAAGTTTTTCAAGTGATTCACATTTTTTTAATTGATGATAAAACCCATGCAGGTTAATCATCAGACAGAATCTACCTGAATTAAGTGAAGTTTAATAATTAGGTGATCAGAAGAAAGAACTTCACTGAGCTGCTTAATAGATCTTACTACTATTGCATGCCATACATCTATAGGAGCTGTACAGGGCAGGTTGAAGGTATGACTTAACATATATGTAGTCAAGCAAGCCTCTTTTGGCTTAGGTGCTACCTAAGGCAACAAAAGCACTGTGCAAATAATACATGGTGCATGTTTCATGCTTTAGTAGATTTTGTTCATAGAGAAACCTAGTACAGACTTCAGTACTGCTGTTGGTTGGTTTGAAACTGGGCTGGGTATGTCTAAACAAAGCATATCTACAGGATATCTGCATGTTTTTTTAGAGGCCCCCGCTAGACAGCTATTGAGGAATGGTGGAAAGTATAATTTATAGCAAAAGATTGTAAAAGACTCTAGGGTATTTTGTTATGAGCATAAGCATATCAGTAATGAAAGTATTTCCCTTGATATCAAGGCCTTACAAACCTCTAAACTGTCTTTAGAACTTCAGCAATGGTGAATTAAGTCCTCTGAATTCAGAGTACCTTAGGAATGTAATTAGGAGCATTTCTGTGTAGGCCTAATGCAGCCTAGAAAGGAAAATCAGTGATGCTGTTATTGTAAGAGTGAAGACAGCGTGTCATTTTGTGTCATGCTTGCATTGTCAGTTAATCTTTTTATTTTATGTTGATGTAATTTGTCTGATTCACTTCACTGCAAACACATCTGAGGTATTTCAGCTCTATGTCAAGAAGTAGGAATCATTTTAAGGAGAAAGTAATTTGGAGCTTCCCAGGAGAAGGTCACAGATGAGAAAAGTTAGTTGATAACACCGGTATTAACTGCAAATGGGTGTGGAAGTGCTTAGATTACCATGAAAAAAAATTGCATATAAGGATAAGAACCATATCAAAAGATTTTACAACTGTAGTTACAAAACCAGAATTCTGTGAGACATGGAAATGGTGTTACTTATGTGAATAATTAACCCTATTTGCTGAAATGTATGTATTATTCCAGGAAGTGTTTTAAATCCTAATCCTGCATTCCAAGCATTCCCAGGGATAGGACAGAAGTAGTTTTAAAGATCTCTTGTCACCATATTTCTTAGGGTATAATGATGATCTTGGCTAAATCTCCAGCTCTTACTCGAAGTCAACAGAACTTTGAAAACCCAGTCTATCCTCCCAGTGCTTGGAGAAGGGCTGAACTTCCAATGGGTTGGTGGGGAACTATGCGCTCAGCGGAACTTACCTGTTGCTCCAAAGCCAGTCCTTCCCCACTCGGCTGTTGCCTGGTGATCATGCTCTCGTAGGGGACCCCTCTTGTGTGTCTTCATAATTACAAACTGTTGGGATGTTTTAGGAGCACACTGTCTACCTCCTACCACCACAACAAAAAATTCCCCAGAAGTACATGAAAGACTGTTCTATTGAGGAAAGTGCTTTCAAGCAAGAAGTCAGCATAATTATAGGACAAACCTGTACTAGGCTGCCGCCTGTCAGCCAGGAGAATTATCGTTTGTGTCTGAGAGATGGAGTAAGAAGGTAAGTGCGTGGGAGACAACTGGAGGAGGTAATCCTGGTGACAACTTTGCCAAAAGATTGTGTGTAGGAGGACAGTGGAGGAAGAGGAGAATTTGGAGGAAGCGCTATTGAAATGAAATAGAGGAAGATGCCTCAAAAAAGGATGATGAATCTTTCCAGAATCTAAAGAAACATGAACATTCTAATCTCTTCTGTGGGTGCTAATGGGTAGTACTAGCCAGTACGCCTGGACCCAGAGAAGGACCTGATGTGTTTGTACAGAGCTCTGAGGTATTTGGGAAAGGCTAACAGCACTTAATAAGCACTTAAAATCATATCTATAGTAAATAAAGGAGTTGTATGTGAGGCTGTCTGTGCAGTTTGATGTTAGCTGTGTGTAGTAGGAGGTACTAAGCAGTAAGATTTTCAGGAATATCTCTAACAAAAGGTAGAAAAATACCTTTGAAATAACAGGATTCTGGGAATAAATTGAGGACAATACAGCATGGAAGATAAGAGAAAATAAGGCCAGCAGTGCTAATGGGTCTGGGCAGCTTGTACTGCTCTGAAGTGCTGTGTTATGGTGGGAGCTGGATATTAAAGGCTGTGCAGGACATAGTGAAACTGGTGTACTTCTATAGCTATTTAGTGTTATTTTGAAACTGATTTAACAGTTGCTATTTCAGGGAAACCCACGTAGAGTGGCTTACATCTACGGTGTATAGTCTTCTGGAGTTAGAGAAACGCACATCCTGCAAGACATTTATTGTGCACTTGATAGAATTCACAGCATGGAAGCTTGCATTGTGTATTGTCTGATTTTAACTGACCAGAAAATATAATAAAGCTTGCTCTGCTGACCTTTTAACCTTTTATAGAATAAGGTAGGACTTTTAAGAAGGGATGATTTTGTCTCCAAGAGAAGGGTAGAGGTTCTACCCTACCTGAAAATGTCTTGTTCGAGCTCACGAGTCCGTTGTTGGTCCTCCCAATTCTGCTTCTGCATTTCTTCTTGCTCTTTTGGAGTGAGAGAACTAAGGCCATCCAAGAGCCATTTTTCTCGCAAGGCTTTTTTCTGATAAGGGAAAATACAGATAAATAAGTGTATTTTAAAAGTTAGGCTGGTCAGTCATTTAAGCAATGCCATAGCAATGATCCACATTCTTGTGCTGTATCTAATGTAAGGCAACTTCATAGCAGTGTCACTGAAACAGAAATACTACAAAACATCTGTTCTTTGAGATTGACTTGAAACCAAACTCATTATGAACTATAACCCATTTTATTAGCCCACCCAACAAAATACCTGGAGGATGTCAGTTGCTAACTGTAGCAGATGAATAGTTCTAAGTGAAGCCAGTGGTGTGTTCTCAAAGCAAAACAATTGTATGAAAATGTCCACATCAGAGACTCAAGCAAAAGGTCAGAAGGGCTGTACTTTTATCACAACAGCCTGTATTTCTAGGGTTATGGAAATGCAGAAATACAGGCAGGGAGATGTAAAAGGTGAAAAGTTTCTGTAAATATGTTTATAGAGGAGGAAGAGATCTCTCGGGAGTTAGTGATGCAATGCTGCCTCTAGAATTCACAAGAAACTTGGATCATTATGGCAATGATAATTATGGTAGTGAACTCTCACCTCATCTGGTGAGGTTGTGTGGGATAAGAGTGGGACTGTAAAGGTGAAGTGTGAGTTACTGATGTCTGCTTAGTGTTTCAGAAGATCTGCTATGTGTTTAGAACTGCTGTTGAGGGGGGGGATCCAAAGTTTTATGTATTCAGATCCTGTGTAGTGCCTTTATGTACAGTAGTGGCTTATAAATAGGTGTACTGCACGTGTGCAAGTGAGTGCATCTCTCAGCTGTGTTTTCAAATTCTGTAAAACATAGTTATGTGCACTGATTGCTTCCTACAGCTGCTTTACAGTATGAAATGTGGCATCTGAAAGTCATCAGAGCTCTCTAAAATATTCCTGGTGGGGAAAAAAAATCATGGAGTTAAGCCTGTATTTGTAGGCCAGAGGGTATAAACCATGCAAACTTTCTCATGCTCTCTTTACTCCCTTCAGTCTAATTCAGGAATATAAATCCAGTTGCTGCCTTGGGGAAGAGCCGGGAGTCAGGGATCCTTAGAAAAACTCTCAACAGGGAAAAATAGCATGCATATGATTTTTAATCAACCATGAATTTTGCATTTGTAATTTAGGCTTTTTGAGCTGTCTGATTTCCATGCTATATTTTTATGTTTTTTTCCCCTATACAGTTTCATTAATTGTAAGATGTGGATGAAGATTAAATTGGATTTTGACTACTGCTGCTTTGAGGCAGAGGTGTGCTCAGCACTGAGAGCTGTATTAACCTCAGTGCTGCCTGCAGTGCCTGCTGGAATCCCTTCCTTCATCCTGTGGGCTGAGTCACTCAAACTGTTGCTTCCTACAACTTTCTCTTTACTATGTGCTTTGCAGGACTCTAATAATGAGACTCAACTGATTGATGGAGAGCACATGTAGGACCTGATTGCAGTTAAATGCAATTTTCAACTTGCTTGACGTGTGACATACATGATGTGATGGGAATTGTGGTTAAGTCAGGCTATTGGGAATTTTTTCTGCCCATCCAAATAGGAGCAAAGTTGCCTTAGCTCTGCAGGACAGTATTCTATCAATCCTGGATCCCAGGAACTCTAGACTGTCCTGAATCTTGACTCTGGCTGGCTGCACTTCCTGGAAGTTGTGTCTTGGACTCAAATGAAATAAATGCAGGTTTTATGAAATAGGTTTACCTGATCTGGTAGATGCATGTAGTCTGGAGTTGGCACAACCCTTTGACCACAAAATACTGTTTTTCTCAAGTTTGAGGGAACACAGTTATTAATTGCTTTTCAATCAAGCTGTTAAAAATTAAGTAAGACTTCTGGGAACTGAATTAGTCCAGCATGTCTTTCTCCTAAAATAATTCTGTAATGCCTTGTGAGAATTACTGAGGGCTGGCACTATAGACCTCAAACTGATAAACACCCATTGAAATCAGAAAGAGCTTTGTGTATGTATAAGGTTAGGCCGAAGAAAACAAACGCCCTAAATACAGGCATAATGCAATAGTGTTATTTTTGCCTTTTCCTAAAATAGTTTGCTGTTGTTCCCAACTAAATGCCATGTAACCTTATAATTTAACTAGCCATTTTTTAAAGAATGACACTTGTAGTTTGGAAACAGCCTTTGAACAACAGAAGGATTCAAGGCTGCTCCACTGAGGCATTGATACAAGCCAGTTGCAAGAGCAACTACTTTGGGGCTGTCTGGTTCCTTCTGCTGACTAGTATTTCCTACTATGGTAAAGTGTCTCTAGCTCAGGACTATGTTGTGGATGTGTTATAGTGCTTACATGAAAGCACTCCCATTTTGCTTTAGGCTCTGTACTTCAAGGGAGGAGGGTACTTATGCATTGTGATGTGACAAGACCCTGGGAATGGCCAGAGTGCTGGAAAACAATCACTTTCTCTTCCAAATTCACAGTCACCTTGGGAGTGCTGTGACAATGTTCTGCAAGTTTAGTGAATTGTTGTGTGTGTGCTCCAGGTTTATAATGCCACTGTAATGTTCAGTAAGGGTAGGCTACCACCAAAAGGTTCCTTCCTCCCTGGGAGGCATGGGTGTTAGGGGCTTGTGGCTCTGGCTCTCCCAGCGCATGGCACGCTGGGGGAGGCTTACATCTCTCCTGTGGTTTTCACAGCAGATGTAATTCAACACTTCTAACTCCTGGAATAAGGATGTGTGTAACCAGCACCTACAAGGCAACACTACCGGCGCTCGGGTATATCGGAAACAAAGAATTTCATTAGCTAAAATATTGAAGCTCTTGCAATGTATGTGATGTGCAAATAGGCACCAGCTATTATTTTCCAAGGGCCTCTGTATGGTCCTTTCCCTTGATGCTTCAGTGAGAAGGATTCTATGTAGAAGGAAGAATTAATTGCTGGCGTATCCACAATTACTTGAGGTTGGAATTTCTTTAACTTTGCTGGTAGCCCCTATTACCCCATGCATTTCATAAAGCTCTGTGTCTGTATGTACTTGCATGTACTTTACTTCAGGTGACAATGACACACATAGGGAATAAACATTCCTTCTCTAGTCTGGTGCTGCCAGATAACCAAGCCCTGTTGTGGCACCTCATCTCTTTCTAGTAAAAAGTTATCTTGGGGACAGCAGTCACTGGGAAGGCAGAGCAGTAACTCTCACTTAGCAAAACCTAAAAAATTATAAATTAAAAAAAAAATCCCAAATGCCACAAAACAGAATTTTAAGAAACCCTTTGCTAAGGCTACAAATAGGAATGAAGGACAAACTGAGGAACAGAATAGTGCTATCCAGCTAACATCTTTGTGACGGTGAGATTTACTAGCCTGCAATAGTTTCCTAAGGGACGGGTGTGAGGTATGTTGAATATGTCATGGAGCTCTAGATTTCACCATGCATGGATGTGGGGAGTATCAGCCTGACTCACTAGGGAAACAAACCCTCAATAAATGTTATGGCAACACTTCAATACTTGGGGAATCTATGCTGTTTTAAAGTGATGTTTGTACTAGATTCTTGGGGTGTTTGACTCCACTGAAATACCCAAATGAGTTGGAAGCATAAATTTTCATTAAAGGAAAGGATTTTAGGTCTTTAGAGGATGTTTGTATAGTAATGTTGCATCAGATATTAGGTGCCTGTCTTAGTACTAAGTTGGAAAACGGAGTCTCCATTTTGTGACTCCAAATAGCTAAAGATATGTATGCATTTATATGTCATACATATATTTAACTTATGCTTGTTCTCTCTTTGCCAATTGAATAATTTCCTCTACAGATCTTTGATTTGCCTCGTGCAATATGGCTGATTTTAAATTTAAACTTTTCTGTATGATATTTGTCTGATTTTTTTCATAGATTGGGCAAACAAATTGCATCCTCTGTTCTCTTCTAAAGGAAGAGCATTTTGGAAATGTTTTTTTCAAGGAACCTCTTAGCTTCTGTAAAATTACACAAAATATCTTTAGAATAAGTGCAAGGTGGGGTTTGTTTTATTTATTGATTTTTTATCTTCATGGTACTTACTAACATTAAAGGCATGTATGAAATCTGTACGGAAGCTGCCTTAGGACTTGGCACACAGCAGTGGTGAGGATTAGGTGATTGTCCAGTATGGATCAGTTTATCCTTCTTAAAAGAAGGGCAGAAGAGTCATTCTGAGTTTATAGGTATGGCAACTTGAAAGATAAATTGCAGTATTCCATGTATTCGTGTGTTAAGATGAAGAGTGTTACATGTTTACAGCTCATTAATTACAGGGCTTGGAAAAGATATTCCCATATCTTAGGCAAGACATTACAAAATTGGTCAAGTCTGTCCTTATGATCATTACTTTCCAATAAAACCTAAGTATGGGTGACCTCTGGGTTGGCTTGCCTGGCCAAGGGAGCTCGTTTATTGCAACTTCTCATGGTTTTGGCTTGACACAAAAGAAGAGGGTGGATGAAACCCTAGGATCATGTGTCTGTTTTGAAGAGGAGCCTGTTTTAAATGTGCTTCTCCCATATTTTCTCAAGGAGAAACACCAGGCTCCTGCTATTGCATTTAACATATCTTTCTTGAAAAAGTTTATCCGCTCACGTAATTACAAGGTTATGTAAAATACCAAGTCTTGCATATTTCTAGAAGCATGGGTTTTGTCTCATCTCCCTAATTGACATATACTGCCAAAATGCCATTGACATTTAAAGAATGGTGTTGTTGGGTAAAAATTGCTGCAATTTCAAGTGTTTACCAAGGTGGATCTTTTGTTTCTTAATATTTAGGACATTGTAATCCTGACTCTACCAGGCCATACTGGGGAATATATTTTTGGTGTATACGTGGATTGTTTAAAATATACAAAGAAACAGAATTATATTAGCAGAGTGTCATTAAACAAACCGACAAAAGGCCATAGCCAAATAAAAATAGGCTGCTTTTGCCAGACAGAAGTGCAGATAGACCTCATGATTGTCCTGCACCCTGTACCAAGTGAGCTTGCTTTAGAGGAATTAAGAAGAGAACACACCCAGTCTGAAATGTGAGGCTTAAGTTTCAGCTGTGAGTTATTCTTGGTTATGATCTCATTTTATGCCATGAAAGTGATCAAATAACATTAGCTCCTAAGTGTAAATTTTTTTCAAAGGGTGATGCTTATTAAAGTCAAATGGAGTTCTGGCAAGACTCCAAAAAGCTGTGAAAATTTGACAGTAAAAGCATGACATAAATGCATGGAGATTTGCATTCCAAAATCCAAAGCCTTTATTCATGCTGAACAACTTGCAGCTATCTTTAGCTATATAAATCCAACACTACTTACCTTTAAATGTTGGTGTTTCATTTTTTCCTCTTCCACTTTTAGACGTTTCTGTGTGATTTCTTCTTGCAGTTTTCTTTTGTCCTATAAATTAAGAGACTTTGTTTAGAGAAATTACTTGCAGCTAAAAAATAGTTTAAGTGCTGTTCAGTAGGGTGAAATCAATTCCATGCAAATAAAACCTTATTTTAAAGCTTATGTGGTGCTCAAGCAGTGCATAATTCTAGCAGCAACAGTTTGTGGCCTTTGCAGGTACAGTTTCCATTACTCTCTCTGATATATCTTTAAACATGTTAATGACCACAAAGCAGAGATGATCCAAATTAAAAATAATTTACTGTTCAGAGGAGTAGGGGAAGAAAACAGGAAGAAATAATATTTGAGCACAATCGTACATGCAAAATGAGGTTGTAAATGGGTCCTGACCAAAATTCCTAAGGCAGCTCACACATCATTTAGGAGAGGAAAGAGTCTGCAGGGTCTACACTGTGCAGCTGTGATACATCACTAAATGAAACAGGCGGTTGGTGAATCCAGCACTGAGCTTACGTATCTTGAGGCTAATTGCTGAAATAAACAGGAATAAATAAAGGCCGAGAAACTTATTAGTCACAGTGGTGAAGATGAACACAGAAATGTATGCTTCATATATGTTCTTAAAGAAATTGGTCTGTGCAAAGGCTGTTTTTATGGCTGCTGAGCTTCTGAAGGGAAAAACCCTCAAGTAGCACTGATCTATCATAGTGCTGCCTTCATCCTTTTGCTGTAGATTAGAGAAAAAAGGAAACTGGTGAACCAATCTCAGAACGTTGGCCACTCTTGAGCTTCTTGTGTCTTCATAAAGCTGCTGTCATGTGAAGTACCCTTGTGGCTCCACTGTATGAGGCCAAGCACTGATCCTGTACTTTATGTCCTGAGCAACCAGTGGGAAACCAATCATGCCAAAGGAAATTAACTTTTACAAGCTGTATTAATAGGCTATTTTCTTGGTCAGCCTTAATTCTATAAAATCTTGTTATTAGACATGGAAACCTCTGCACTTGTTTCTCAGTTTGGTTTAGGATGTTAAAGGTAATCATGGGTGTTTGCTGACCAGAGGCTAATTCCCCTTTCAGGTGAAACAGATTGTGCATATGTGTGTTTCAACAGTATGTTCTCAGGAAAGTGTGGTTTCGGAAGGAGTTAAGCTTTTCACAAACAGAGGAAGAGACTTCCCTTTTCAGGTCAGCTGAGGAACAAGCTGTGTGCGAGGAGTGCAGAAAGTCAGTTAGAAGGAGGTGCTGGGCATAAGGCTGGGGCTTGTTTTCCACTGCTTCCCTGGGATTTGGAAACAGGAAAAGCCATAGTGTGCTTGGCTGAATCACTTCACTGTTACTGGAAATTAGCTGTGCGGCCACAGGCTGAAAGGACACTCTGAAGGATAGGAAGTAGAAGAAACTACTGAGCCTGGTGAAGATTGAGGGCGGGGCTACAGGTTGGCCAAGCTTGACATGGCATGCTGAATGAGTGTCAGTGATGCCTTCTCTCTCACAGTCTGTGAAGTGCACTAGCCATCTCTAGATGCCATCTGTACTTGGCAATTTTTCTTCAGTGTAAGCCTGACTCTTTAATACTCAGAGCGGGTAGGAATTTTGCTTCAAATGCATGCTTCCTTCACCTCTGTAATGGCTTTGAGTTTTGCCAGTGCTTTTAATACAGTTAACAAAGCCAGGGATTTAGGACCACTAGGATATGTAATTTTTTCTGCAGTGTCCCTTCTTAGTGACTTTAAGAGCTGCTATGCTGGTTTTTTACTCAGCCAGTTTCTGGAGACATAACATCTGGTCTTTAACCTGAACACCTTTCCTTAATTAGGAAATATTCATAATCTCATTGTATAAATTGCCCCTAAATAACCCATTATTAGACTGTTAAAATTCTTGAGGAAACAGCTTGTTCGTGTGTGTCCCGCCCCCCCCAGCTTTACTGATGTTCTGGATCAGATTCTTAGCCAGAAAATAAACTTGTATTTGGTTTATACTATCAGAAACATTTGAAGTAAATGTAAATATTATTTTTTTAGCAACGAAGATGTGTACTAAGAGTTGGGGCAGTCTGAAATAAGTGGCACAAGAATACTGAGCAGAAAAAAAAATCAGAATGTAAAGGCACAAAGAATTGCATCTTAAATGATTAATAAGGAACCTATTTAGTAATGAAACTCTTGCCTGTTTCTCTTATTAGAGGTCTAGAGATGTTTCTTTTCATCCCATAATTTTTTCCTCTTAAAATTTTCTACTTGTATCCTTTGGTGTTCTAGGATGTTTTAATTTCCCTGTGTAGTAATAAACGTTCATTATACAATTATCCAGATTGAATAGGTTCAAGCAGATTGTCTTTTATATATATAGTCAGAGAAAGCTAAAGGCCAAGTGCTAGAAGCTAAACTCAAGGGAGATGTATGAAGAACCATTTTGAACATTGAGTTGCTACAATAATTGTTAGAACCTGTTAGGACACTTCCTACAGTGTGTTCTGCTCTGCTTTGTCTGCAAATCACATCTTGCTGTACAAAGCTTTGACTATATACACATAATGGAGTGTTTATTCCTAGAGAGTGAAGAGATCCATGCTTCTGCTAAACTTCATGCTCTGCCCTGTAGATAATCAGGTTGCTGGCAGGAGCATCTGACCCTTTCTTACTGTGCTATTGTTAATGTGAGCAGGATTTACTTTTTGTGAAAGAGCACTGTCATCCCTCCTTCTCTATTGTGCATCAGTGCAAGGTGAGACTTGAGCCTTGGTCCTAATCTTCACTTTTCACTGAAACATGTAGGAAACTTTCCTGACTTTTGAGCACAGAAAAGAATCATGATCTAAGTTGGATTTATTTGAAAGGGAAACGCTTCTCAGAGTAATGTCATGTTGTGTACCCTGTGTACCAAGCTTGTGTCAGTGTTACGCAGTGGTGCCACCGCTGGTCTACTTGGTCCCATGGCAAGACCAATGGAGCAGCTAATGCTTTAGCTGAAGAGTTTTTGTCTTCATATAATATTCAAAAGGTAATACTTGGTTATTGAGAAATTTAGAGTTATTTAGAGGTATGGGCAATTTATTCTGATAGCATGAGACTGCAGAAATGTCATAATTTAAATCTGGTATCAGTTTTATTCTCCCGTAGGTTGGATGATTTGAGAGGATTAAGCCTAAGGTTCCTCTGACTCTTTTGTCTCAGCATGTTTGTCACAGCAAACAATTTTGTATTTTAAGATATGACAGTCTCTCTAACAAAATGGATGCATTTTAATTTTTACTTATTATATTTTGTGTGCCAGCAGAAGGTGGAAGCAATATCAGGGAAAATTGGTTCCTTTTCCGAGCCATGGGAGCACTGCAATATTAAAATAATAATAATAATAATAATAGGGTTTCTTTTTTGCTTTGCTACACAGAGAATGTATGAAAAATAATTTGAAACCCTGTCATGGCTCTGTGAGAGCCAGCTGCTGGAAAGGAACCATGAATTAACAACAGAAGCCAGTTCGCTCTTAGTGCAAGTGTAGCTGTTTACTGCTCTGAGTGCTCCTTGCTGTCCTCTGTTAGATCCTTTACAACAAATACATCTTGTAGGTGGCAGTACAAATTCACAAGTCAGTTGCTTGGGATAAACCTTCCTGGAGCCACTGAGTCACTTGCGATTGCAGTTGCCAACGTGTTTGCTTTCATGGGCAGATTCCTAAATCTGATGATAATTTCACTTTATTTAGGTTCCTTCTCTTCTCCAATGCAGTATAACCGATACAGTGAGTGTTTCAATTAAATGCTCTTGCTTGATGACAGTAGAGAGCAAAAGCAGTTCCTTTATATGGCAAGCATCAGAAATGAAGTCATGACCAGAACCCAAATATGATCTCCTATTTCCTGTAATGCAAGATGCTGGAAGCTGTCACAGTTTCTTAAAAAAATACTTCTCCAGTACTTGTCTGGATGCAAAGAAGCAGCCAGAGGACACTAACCCTAGAACATTCATAGGAGTCCTCATCAGGCAAGCATGCTGCCCCATTTCTCCTGCCAAGTGCCAGGAAGTATAAAAATCTCAAGGCCTGAGCTGCTCTAGGGTGCCAAAACATTTCTTATCTTTTGAACCCGTACGCTAGAGACAAAGTCCAGGTTACGAGGCTGTTTCAAACACCACTACCTTCAAGCAAACGAATGTACTCTGAAGTCTGAAACATTTCATGTTACCTTACTGTGGGCTTGAGTCAGGGCTCAAGTAAATAGGATAAATGGGTTTGTTGGCTTTTATCAAGTATCATAATTAAAACCCAATCTATTCAACCTGTAGGTTTTCATTAAAGCCTGCTCACATTTATTTTAGTTTCAATGAGGTATTTTTAATTCTGCTCACCATTTATTCAGCTAGTATTATTTGTTTCACAACTAATTTATCATGTTAAGTGTGAAAAATACCTTTGTTTTCATTATTAGTTTTTAAAGATTGCCTGTGACAGTGAGTGTTCCTTCTGCAGTTTTCCTTTTGTTCCAAAAGGCCAAATCTTATTTCAGTTTAATTCTTTCGTAACTGAATAGATTTAAAAAAATTATTTAAATCAGAGGTGAATTTGGATTCAGACATTTTTGTTACATCAGGATATATTCCTTTAAAGAATAACTCACAAGTTTCTTTAAAACACAGTAAATCTTTTCAATCTGATGTCCCCTTAGAAGAGAAACTGAAAATATTTTCTAATGTCTTCAGCATAAACTTTACAGAACCCGCTTTTTTTTTTTTTTATTTTATCCCTCTGAAAACTGGCAGGCTGTAATTTGCTTAATCCAAGCTTGTCCTCTTTTACTCTTCAGATAGAACTATTTATGACAGATCATCAATAATTTAAAAATTACATTTAATTTCACAATGCACAGCCAAAAATCTTTCAACTCTGTCTAGTGAAATAGGAAAAATATATTTGTTCTGGAATTCTCTGAGTACCTTTTGACCTGCTGTCCTTCAGGCAGACATTAAATTAAGATAATAGTAATATATATTTTAGACTGCCCAGTAGTGATTTGTACCCATACTTTTGCTGCTGTGACTTTAATTCGAAAGTGCAATACAACCTATAATAAAGTCGTAATAAGACTTGGCTGGCTGTCTTTAAGCACTAGCTTAGAAACCAGAATTAAAAACTAACACTTTCAAGCAGACATAAGACTCTCTGTTTTCTGACTTGGGATCAATCATTCTGCATAAAATACACAGTATCTCATTAGCACGACACTACTTCTAAGTGGGGTTTTTTTGTTTGATTGTTCTTTAATAGTGAGTGATAAGTACTTACTGTTATGGCCTGGAATCTTTCTTTCAGTAGTTCGGTTTCTTCCATTCTGGAAGTCAAAAACAGACAAGTAGTGAAGGAAAATAGAATGAGACCATAAGCAGAAAGCCTCCTGGTGGGGCTGCAAAAAAAGCAGAGGTGATTTGATCCAGTTCCAGAGCAGAGAGAAGGCAGAATTTTTGACTTGTCAGGAGAGTCCCTGAACAGATGAGCAGATCAGCCCAGACAGACACATGTAATGAGGGTGTGTGGAAGAGGCAGACGTGGAGAGTGCTGGCATGAGTTGACTGACAAGTTCGAACAGTGGAGCACAAGCCCTTTTCCTTCAGAAGCTGCCAACTCTTTGTTTTAATGTGCTCGGTTAGCATGCCACTGCTTCTTTAACTGTTAAATGCCCAAAAAAAAGAATCTTGCAGGGCCATGCTAGATGTAAACTTATTATGTTCCTATTTCTCTTTCTTCCTTTTCTGTATGGTACAGGTGATAAATAGATATTTTAAACTTGGCAACAATTCCTATTTCCTATGAAACTTATTTCACTTTTTGTGCTTTAAACTTGTAATATTGGCACCGCAGGTGGCATGGCATGGGGGTTTTTCTGAGGTGGCTATTTTAGTTTCCTAGACAAAATTTTTAGAGAAGCTGTATTTATAGCTGGAGGAATGTTTTAGAGCTGACAACCTGAAGTAAAATGAACTTTAAGTGGTCAGGTCTGTCATTGAATGCAAGTGTTAATCTGTCCAATTACTGGTCAGCTATCTAGGACTCAGGGGAAGCTTTGTCTAAGTAAGGATTTCAGGATCATCATTTCAGTGTTACCAAGATGAGTCTAAAACGCCAGTGGCTCTCACTCAGGATTTCCATTCAGCTCACTTGAACGTTTTGGGTTTTTTTTTGTTTTTTTTTTTTTTTTTTTTGGGTTTTTTTTTTTGGGGGGGGGGGGGGTGGTTTGTTGGGTTTTTTTTTGTTTTT
>VXBZ01000698.1:668685-699636 GCA_013399135.1 Heliornis fulica | reverse complement strand
TTTTTTTTTTTTTTTTTTCCTGTGGACTTATGCTGAAAACTATTATGTTCCTTAAGGGCTGGCATACATTTTGGCCTTTCCATTGCATGACTGGGTGTCAGCCTTCCAAAATCAGTGTAGGAAATTTGCAAAACAAGTGGAACTGCCTCTAGTAAAATTTAGTTGTGGAAAAAATTCTAAAGCAAGACAAGGCTGAATTCAAACAGCATAAATATGCAACGTGAAACTGGAATCCCTTTGTTGCCCTCAGTATCGTGTAACTTAAGTAAGGACACCAACAGCAGAGTCAGTCAGCGTGTTTGGTTTTTTTCCTGCCAATTCACTGAGACGAGAAAACTCAGCAGGATTTGGTGAGGTGTTTTAATTTACATGTCAATACAGTGACCTGAGTCTTGGTAGCAAATGAGGCTCATTATTAGCAAATTCTAACGTGTTACAGAATTGAGTGCTTGACGAAGTTATATCATCATAATTCAATATGAATCAATGTTTAACATCAATTTCCACCTTTCTAGCACATCATTGCTTATCCTTACACACAGGTGGACTTCCCACCCTCTACACTAGGATTAAAGATACGTTAATGTTTTGTTTATACTGTGATCTACCCTCAGGTTTTGTTCAAACTTGAAAAGACCCCAAGTTTTATTCTGCAGTGAAGATTATTTTTTTTTAATATATGTCTCATTTGGTCAGCACCTGAAATTAAAAAAACACCACATAAAAGCGAACGCAAAGTTTAAAGGCAAGTATACTGAGGTATATCAAGAGAGAGGTTATATGGGAATTTAAATACACACAGTTCATGGATCTGAGAATATGTTCTAACCACCCCACTCATTTAAATATATTCTTGCTGTAGAAGCCAATACAGTCTTTCTGTTTAATCTCTCCTAAGTTGTTAGAGCTTGCGTTATTATATTTTGAAACAAACCCAAAACTTATTTCATCTTTCTCTTCTGCGAAGTTCATCTTAATTTAAGTATGTGGACTTAAAAATGTAGTAATTTACTGGTTTGAATATCAGAATATAAGAAAATCAGAAATAAGGATGCTTGTTTGGAGCCAAATTCTGTACTCTGATATAAATGGAATTGCATTCCCAACAGGTGATGAAATGAGATCAGTATTTCAAGTTCAATTTAGAATCAATGGGATTGCATACCTTTGAATTTTTATTATCTAAAATATTTTCCAAACTTCATCCTACAAAACTATTTAAATGCTTTTAAGAGCCTTACTTTTTTGTGATGCATATTTACACACCAGAAAAGTACTTAATATCTTTCACTAATGTAAACACCCAGATTTTAAAGTAACCTGAAGATGGTTTCAATAAATGTTGCTTCCCTTTTTAAGTGACCATTATTAGGAATGTACGTAAAGCCCACTTTAAACATTTTTAAATTGTTTAAATCATATCTGTGCCCTTGCTAGGCAGGATTTGTTGTTCAATCAATAGGTTGTTTTCCAGTTATCTTAATCCTACTCTAAATGGGATTTATGTGCAAGAGAAGAAATGGACCAGCTGTCATTTTGTCTGCCCTTTAAGCCTGTTTCACCAAAAGAAGTATCCAGTGTTACAGGTTAGATATCAGTGAATCTGAACAGCTGTGTTTTCAATCTGCAGGATTCTCAGAACAAGTTTTTTTCTGCCAGAAATATATCCAGAGGAAGATATCTACCTGTTCTGAAAGCTTAAAGGGAAAAAATGTAAATTTTTAGCCTGTGTTTGTGTAACTGGCAACTGTACAATTTTCTTTTGGTCGAGCAGATTCTCCGAGTTATGCAGAAAATGTTTCTTGTATCACATCATGAGTCATACAGGTTGGGTTTGTTTGGCTTTGTTTGGCTTTGTTTCTTCCTTTGTTCGCTTCCATTTTGCACTGGGTACCTAATGTAGGAGTAATAATGAGAATCTAAAGCACAGGGTGAAACAGTTGCATTATGAAGAAAACTGGGTGGGAATTTAGGAGATTTGAAATATCTTCAACTAAAATCTAGAGGTAGAACCACAGAAACACTTTTACAGCTGGAAATACAAGTTCCATTGTCCAACTCTGGATTTAAGCCTGAGTACTAGTATAAAGAGGTCTCTGCTGCAGGACTGTAGTGGCTGTTAAACTATCCTCCAATATACTCTTACTCATTGTGCTGGGATTTTTTTTTTTTTAAACAAATCATTAACCTAAGGTAGTATATGTACAGTGAGCTGTAGATTACTGTGGTGATATTTTTTTTTTTTCCAAGAAGAAACATTAAAGGTAAGCAAGAAGCTTTCACTGCTTGAAGAAATGAGTTTGAAGTAATTGAGTTGATCGGGATTTTGTCGGTTTAAACCATGGCCTTTCAGGAAGGTGTGGTGACTGTGTTCATCAACCGCCACTTTGTGCACCTTATGTGATTATTTTACCTTTTGTACCTGTGATTGAAACAGGAAAAGGGAGTTTTGGATTGGGTATAAAAATTAGTTTTATATTACGGTGAGCAAATATACTGGTACTGTATATCTGCATGTAGCCTTGAATCTCTGACAACAGAGGAATGGAAATAAATGTAACTGAAGGTGTCTTGTTGAAAATTTCTACTGCAGCACCCTGTCAGTTGAGCCAAAGGTCTGTTTTCTAGGATGCTTCAGTTGATGGAGAAATGCTGTCTTCAGCTAGAACCATTTTAAAGGTGAAAAGAAGCCCACAAGAGACAGAAACTTGAGATCTAAACTTTTGCTTATTCCAGATGAAATGAATATACACAGACAACTAAAGCCTGTGTGCAGTTGTTCCCTATTTTTGGGTTTTTGGTTTGTTTTGGTTTTTTTGGTTTTTTTTTTTTTTGAGAGAGACTTTGTCTTTATCTGTACCTTATTTCTCAAAATAAACAAGGTTTAAAGGTTGGCTTTGAAGGCTGTTTCCGCCATTGGTTTGCAAAATACTTCCAACTGTTTCAGTCAACAGCACATTAATGTTACACAATAATCAGCAAACAGTTTTTATCTAGGATACATCCAACTAAAGAACTCTTCTTGGGTTCATTATGGTTCTATATTTTTGGTGAAAAAGCTCAAGACAATTACATTCCTCAGAGATGAAAAACAGCCCTCAGTAGAAAAAAGGCTTAAGTCCAGGGAAAGGTTACTAGCCAGCAGTGGTACAGATCTCATTAAACGCATTTTACTTGAACCTGATTTATTTCATATTATAAATAAAATACTTTCATTCAGTCATAAATTTCACGCCAAACAAGGTGTTACATGAAAAATGTGTGTTTAAAAATGGGGGCACGTGGAAGCCTTAAAGTGAGGATGTTAGATGAAGTTAAAAAATATCCCCCTAATGTATTTTATATACATAAATATGCATATATTTTATATATAAATAATCATTATTAGTTAATAGTTATTTAGTATCTGTAGGAGGACATGTACATGTTTAAGTATTGCATCTAGGGGTGTGTATAGCTACCAGGCAGTTCTGTGTAGCCTATCGGGGGACTTTGCTTGTTTTCCTTCTTTGGCTGATGCATCTACAGCTTTGTAGCCTCTCAGTTTCTGTAGGTCACTAAACCTTTAATCTAATGACCTGTTTAGCGTGTGGGATTCTCTGACCCCTAGTAGGTGAGTATTAGAAATTACAAAAATATGTACATTTTTAGGATCTTAGAGGAAGTTCATAACAAATCCTCTGCCAGATTCCAGGAGGGATTAAATTTTTTTCTGGATGCCAGTTTTGGAGAAGTAATTCCCTACTTGGTAGTCAGTAAACATAATTACTTTCTTGGGTCCTCTCACTGAAGCAAAACAATAGACGAGTATCTCAGTTTTATACAGTTTTATGAAACTAAATTCTACCTTCCTTACTTGTTGGAGTAGATACACACCCTAAATCTCTGTGAGGAAAAGCCTTAGTCTATTATGTTTCTGTTGGTACAACTCCCTTCCTGTTGCTATTCTTATCTGTGAATCTATTAAGGCTTTTAAATCAAACTGGAGAAACAGCTGTTGGTCATTGCCTTCAATTGTTTTAAAAATATTATTTTAATCATATTTTTATAATAAATCTGCTTATCAGTTATCTTTCAGTATTATGGAGAAGCTTTAGAACGCAGCTCCAGCTCTGCTGCCTCTTCGTGACAGGTGCTTTTATTGTATACACAGTAGAGCCCTTGCTATGAATGCTGTTGTGCTAAAGGCAGATCATCTTGACCCTGTTTTTAAAAATGACACAATGGACTTTGTCAAAGTCTACTGATTGTTTTTTTTTTTAATCAGTTAAACATGTTTTTTTGGTCTTTTCCATGTTCCCAGACACTTGTCAATCCTTGGCCTCATGTTTTGGAAGTGTTTTATGAACTCTGAGGCTTTCCAAAGCAGCTTTAACAAACTCTGTCATCTCTCATTTAAAAATCACACTTCAGTGAATAGTTTAATTACTGTGGTGTTATTAAATGTGAGGATTCTTAACAGAAGACATTTAGATGCCTAGATAAGTGATAAGATTGTTTGGTGTCTTCTGTTGTATTTTTGTATGTTTGGGTTTTTTTAATGTAAACTGAATAAAACTGTGAAGTCTGAAATGTGCAGGAGCAGAGCCTTAAACATGTTCTGGAATGCATTGCTTGTAGCCCAGCATTTTCCAACTGCTGCAGATATGCACTTCTAAGAATAGTGCAGAGTTTTAAATCCTACCCAGCCAACTGCGAGGGGAATTTTTAGCAGGGCTCTGAGAACCAGCTTTATTAGTTGTGTAGTTTGGTAACATTTCATTAACAGAAGCCAAATACCCTGTAACCACTGCCAGATACCAAGGAAGATAACAGATCCCATAGGGATACTGTGATGTCAGTAGTAAGACAAACTGCTTGATATATCCTCCTGATTCTTGTTTTCTAGTGCTCTTGGAGAACATAGAGATCAGTGGGATCTAATAGGCCTCAGTAGAGAAAGATTAGGGCCCTGCCCACATATTTTTGTGAATGCTTAGTGCTGGTGTGGTTTCTCTGAGTACAAGCACTGCTGGTAGAAGCCTTGAAAGTGGAGATGATTTGGTGTGGACACCGAGTTGAAGTAGGAAATCCTTAGGAACTCTATGCCTGTTGGAGTTGGGGTGGGGTGCACAGATAAGGCTGGACATGATGAAGCCATTTAGCAGCTTTCCCTAATGACCAAGTGCTGCTTTGGAGGCTGAAGAATGGAAACTCTATAGGATACATCAGGTGATTCCCATCTCCTAAGGCATGGGCATAATGCTTTCCCAGCTCCCCTGGGAGGCTGCTGAACTAGCCTGTTCTGGTAACAAGGTTGACCCTGAGCACTGGAGCTTGAGTGTTCTGTAAGATGAGATGAACCTTTTATGTTAGCTCTCAGAAGAGAATTACTGCTTTCTCCACCCGTACTTCCAGCCACATTTGCCAGCCAATTTCCTTCCTCTTACTAATGTCAGTCAGTTGAATTTGCTAATCTGTAAGGAAAGTAATTAAAAAAAAAAACCAAAAACAACAACAAAAAACCCCCACAAACAAACCCACCCCAAACAACTGAAAACCCCAACAAACAAAACCACAAGACAGAACCAAACATAAACCATCAAACCCATGGGTGTCCACTATGCCAGTGAGCTGAATTGGCTCAATGGGAGACAAGAGGAGCAGTAGCATTAACGAGTAAGAAGGAAAGGGGTTCTGGAGATGAGCACCAGGAGAGGAGAAAATGTGGCTTGTCTGGCAGAAGTGAGTTGCTAGATGGATTCAGCCATCTTTCAGTCCTCAGGCTTACCCTAGCACAGTGGTCCAGGGACCAAAAGAGACCTTATACTGATGTGTGTAATGAGCATGTATGCTTAGTTGTTTATCTGAAACTTGAAACTGCTGTGAAAACATGATGACTTCAGACTCTGGCAATCCTTCCTGCGCTTCCAGATATTCCGTATCCTGCACTGTGGGTGGGCAAAAAATATCTCACATACAATTTGTTTTGCGTAAGCCCTTCCAGGTAGTAATGGAAAAAATAGATAATAAGATTATGCAAAACTTTATTGTTAGCAGAGTTGCTAAGAATATAGCAGACAACTCTCGTTGCAAATACAGGTCTATTTTCTTCAGTGAAGACCTGATTCCTTTCAAAGGAGGCTGTAATTTGGAAGTAGTGGCTGAGAAACTCTCAATTTGTCAGTCACTCAGACTGGTAATTTCAGCTGTCCCCTGTTTGTTTGCAGTGACGGGGAGGTCATCTGAATAACACAGGGGCCCTCACTGAGTGGCTGATGCCCGCTGCGTAGAGCGCCAAGCGGTCCAGCGCAAACAGCTGAGGCTGAATAGTCATCCGGATGCCTGTGAGAGTATGTCAGCAACTCATGTTTTCCAACAGATTCAAGTATTTCACTTCTGCTTCTCATGGCTCTGTATATTTGCTTAATCCCTTACCTTGGAGTGTTTATTATTACCTAGGATCAAAAAATATCTGCTCTAGTATGGTTTCCTTTATTTTGTTTTTAAGATTCATTTTGATTGTCAAGATTTCAGACCTGTTTCATAGCTACAATTTTTACCAGAAAGATAATACTGTGTTCTCCATTTTCACCTGAATCTGAAGCGTATTCTGAGTGATGTTCTATGGTTTGCTTGGCATTCACTTAGTGCGAAATTACGAGATGTTTCAACTGATTGAATGGGTGTGTGGTGTTGAGAAGCGGCGTCCTGCTTCGCTTTCTCTGTCCTGGAGGTGTATTCCCATAGCTTACTTGGATGTCTGCTCACTGAACCCACTCGCTGGGCCGGCAGGAACTTAGCAGTAAAAAGGTGCTATCGCTGAGCTAGTGAGTCAAATCATTGCCCAGAGAGGTTGGCTGAGTGCCAAAACGTGGTAAAGGAAGAGGGCAAAGGGTGGGACTGTGGCTACTGGAAAGTGCAAAGGAGGGTGAAAGAGCAGGGGCAGAGGAGGGAGTATGAAGAAAGGGAAGTGGTGGGTAACTGTTAGGTAAACTATGCTGTTAAATGTAAATTTACTTTTCCAGACTATTTAACACAATGTGGGGAAACTTTTTTTCTTTTTTCTTCTTCTTTCTTTCCCCCTGAAGGTTGAATAGCTTGTTCAAACACTGTTAGCAGATCAAAGGTTAATATTTTATTACCATCTATGAATAAAGCAAAAAAAACCAAACTCTTGCTGCATATTATATGAAAGAGTATTTTGGAATATAAAAGCTCTTTCCTTGCCATATCTTCCCTGCTGTGAACAAGTTTTTTTACCCAGTGACACCGGGAAAACCAAGCTAATCTTCAACTCATGGTACTGCTTAACTTGATGTAATTTCTGAAGAGTGTCTTTGCACAGTTCTCTTCAGCCTTGCAAGTGGGATCTTTGGAAGATCCACTGTAGCCTTTGCACAGATTTTTTTTTTGTCCAAATTAACCTGGAAAATGATGGTCTGTGAAGGCTGAAGTTAGGTACTATTTTAATCATCTCTTTTAGCAACACATTATTGCATTTAGCCTTTAGAAGTCATTCCTGTGTAGTCTTTTGTCATAATTGTCTTATCATTATAACAGCTTCAGCAAAACTCACAGCAGCACCTGAACTGCTGGCTGGTACTTTCTCCAAACTGATAGTATCTGCTTTTCTAAACCTTGTGTGAACCTCATCCTCTACCACCTCCTCCTCCTGCTTCTGCTAGGCATTAACCTAATCCTCAGTATTTCTCCTATCCTATATTAATCTTATAAATCCTGAGCAAATCTGTCTACCTCTGTAGCGTTTGGTGAAGAAGGTCCTGTTCTGCAGGGTGACAGCTCTCAGTGAGCACAGTCTGTGCTGAGAGGCTGAAGTCAAAACTGAACAGAGTTGAATCCTCTGGTTGAATTGTACCAAACTGATGCAATAATGAAACCCCCAGAACAGCCTGAAGTGCTCACATGATATTCCTTATGTGTTCTGGTCCCTTAAGTTGTGTTGTGTATAATGCTTGCAGTGTCTTGGAGCGGGTGAAATGAAATGCCACTTTTGAAAACAATGTGAATAATACAAGGATAGATATCTAAGACACACTTTGAAAGATCATGCGTGTGACTGAAGCAATCAGGATTTTTTTTCTGACTACGCAGAGCTTTCAAAGAGAAATGGGAATCAGCAAAACATCCTGACTTGATTCTTCTTGTTTCTCTTCTAGAAAATTACTTTAAATTCTCTAATTGCTCTTTACTTGGAAGTGTACTGATTGACTTGTGATTTTCTAATTCCTGTAGGTAAAAGCTGTTTGTGGTACAGCTTGTCAAAAAGATGTGATATGAAGGGGGAATATACTACAGTCTGTCACAAATCCTTCAGTGCTAAAAAAATGCTTTTGAATCCACCTAATATTCTGGTTTGTTTGTTTTTTTTCCCCCCACCAGATATTTCTATCTGTATGCTGTGAATTAATCCTACAGTGAGTAGTTCCTACGATCTGTTATCTTACATCAAACTTTTAACTCTCTCTTTTTTTTTTTAATCTAGTTTTGCCTTCAATTTACTTACTTGACTTTTTGAGTCATTAGGCTACAAACTTTGGTCTAATTTAAAAGAGCAATGGCGAGACAGTGACTGATCTCTCTAATTTACAGTTACTCCAGTACCTAGATAAACCTCAGTTTCAGACATGAAAGTGGGATAAGAATTATTTAAAATCCTTGGTTTGTACATATTTAATTATTTAATTATTTTTTAATCTAATCATTCTAAATAATTGGATCCTCTTGAGTAACGAAAACATTTACAATTCATGAACAAGGTGCCGTGTCATCCCATGGAGATACTGGATAATTAATAAACAGTTTGAGATCTGTCATGCATTCTCATTTATCTGTAGGCTAAATTAGTCTGCCTGGGTTAATCTCAGCACAGAGAGTCTCTGATGGCATCTGCCTCGAATGTGCTTAATTACAAAACAGATTTGCCTAATCAGGCTTTTGTTTTTTGTCTTTGAAACTACAGCACTTTACAATGGAATAGCTGAATTTGTCTATTTTCCTTTGGACTTCTGTATATCCTGAGAATTCTTCATTAACAGGGCTTCATATTTTTCATCTGACAATAATTCCCACATGTGGTAAATAGACCTTTGCAGTGTCCCTCTGCCATTCCAAAACAACAAATTTCTCTATTCATGTGGTGTAGTTCTATGAAAGTGAATCATGTTTTTTGACTTAAGGCTCACATGTATGAGGAATGTAATGTAAATGATAGTACTATAGTTTGATTACAGTAATCCAAACCCAGTACTTCTTAGCATAAAACAACACTAGAACATTAGTAGGGGTTGAGGTTTCGATGTGCCCTTGTGAGGTTGTTAAATCAAACCATAAGTGCCCTTTGTATTCTTCAGTGTTTTGATCCGCGACACCGTTTCAAAAAACAAAAATTGATTGAAAGCAACTGAATCTAAACCCATCTGACTTAACTGGTAATGGATTACTGTTGGGTATCTTGATGGGACAATTCTTGCTTGAGGATTATTAATATATTGGCTGGGAAAATAATGCAATCATCACAGGTTCTTTATTCCTTTAAACAAGAATAAAGTGCTAGCAATTTACAACTTAATTACCATTTGCAAACTTTGCAAGAGAAACTTGTGATATAGAAGTAGGGACTAAACTGACAACGCTTTGAAGGAGAGATGAATGAATAGCAAAATTAACTCTTTGGATTTTTTCTCTCCCCTCAACACCATGAGGGATTAGAATTAGTATTTGTAGGCCTAAATTAAATGAAAAATACATAATGCTACACAGTCAAGAAAGTTTATAGATCTTCTACATCATATTAGAGTTGGACAGAAAATCTAGTGACTCCTAACAAACTACATATTACTCTTGAGCTGGACTGCTGTAATATTTGAAGATTGTAGTAGCTATTTTCACAAAACCTTAAAGCCTTGTCTGTGGTCTTCTCTATTTTGCAAGTGTTGTTATTTTTTTTTTAACTGAGATAAATTGCTTTTTTCTTAACTGTTCTTTGATACAGTAAGTGGTCTTCAACAAAATTTATTGATTTATTCTGTAGCATATACAGCAGTTCAAAATTCCTGAGAAATGTGCTTTGCAATTAGAAGAGGTAGATGGTATGATCCAGATAATTTTTGGCTTGTCGGTCTAATGTCATCAGTTCCAGGAAGTGGCGGGCAGGATGCTTCAAGATCTTAAAATGCATTAATGGGAAGTGATGTAGTGAGTACCAATACATGACACACAAATCCTGTCACCATAATTTGATGCTACTTCTGGAAAAGGTAAAGCATAGATACATTCTTTTCCTTGATACCTTTTTATTAGGAACCATCGGCAATCTGGAACGCTAGCAGTGTCGGCTTGTAATCAACTTTCATTTCAGTACTGTCAAGAGCAGGTTCACTTGTTTAGGAAGGATGAAATTCCTCATGTTAAGGCACTGCCCTGAAACCTTGCAATGCTCACGAGATCTTTGGAGTCATGCTGGATAATCAGATGAATACTCAGATAGCAAAGCTGTAGCTAAAATGGCTAATGTTCCAAAGTTCCTCTGTATGTAGGAATGTATGCAGCTGTCCTGGGGAATAGATTGTCCAATTTTGCTGGAAGTGTTTCAAGGAAGATGCTAAAACTTATGCCTACATGAGTTTCTGTAAATCAGGAAAATCAGTGCTACTCTTGCTTATTTCTTGCTTCCCATCTGACAGAATAGGAGACTACTTCTTGGCTCATAGGGAAGGATAGCCACTACTGAATATGGACTGTTTTTTGCAAAGCCATTTAGACAAGATCTGAAATCAGAGTCTAGCTGAAATGATGGTTGATCACTTGGTAAATAATTAGTGGGAACAAAAATCACTTCAAATGCCCTTTTTGACTTGTAGATGTACATGCAAAAATAAAAAGCGCAACCAACCATGGCAATAACGGAATATTGTTGTGCAAAGCTGTGCAGGCCATCCCAGACCAGAGGACAACTGAAATAGCTGCTTGATTCCTGTTGGTAACCCTGGAAGTCAGTAAGTGCTGACAGAGAAGTGTGAGCTGATGATGTTTCAAAGGGTGTCTCTGTTCTACTTTATTTCTGTTGCAATGGGCTCCTGTGCCTTGCCAGTCTCCATAACTTTATCTTGTAATGAATTATTTTGGATTGTGCAGACCCAGCAGCAGCCAAATGTACTATAGTCATCATTAGCAAATACAATTTGCCCTTGAACAGTCTCTTGTGCTAACCATTTTTTGCTTTCACCATCCTTTTTCAGGAGTAGCTGTATTTGCTGAAAGAAACCTACCCCTGTTGATTTGCCAAGGGAAGGTCCTGTCATGTGATTTAGTACCTCTGAAAAAATGTCTGTGTGGTTTGGCTGACTTCTCAGTTCTTTGCGTGCTGAGACTGTCTAAGTATAGCAGGCTGACTGTCTTCACGGAGGGCTGTAGTTCGGATCTTGGTGCCCTTTCTAAATCAGCAGCCAGGCTGATGTTGTGCATTAGCAGGTGACAACACTTGCTTTGGTGATGCAGAGTGGCATTTTTCACCCTGGGAGACTGGAGTCTCAGCCAGGGGCTGCCATCGAATTTCTCCTCGTCACAGCTTGTGCAGAAATCCCTGACTGTTTTGATATGCAGTAGTAAATGCAAGCGGTAGGCAAGGCTTTTGGTAAATCCTGTGTCTCTTTGCACTCAGGGGTTTCCTTAGAGGTCAGCCTGATGGCATGAAAATGAACTACCTGGCAGGAACTGTACTTCTCCCACTTGACAGAACCTCTGTTATACTGCAGCAGTATCACTGCTTCAGTTCAATTTTTGTGACAAGGATGTTTGTCACAGTGGGAACAGCTGCTCTTTACAAACGTGTTTCTTGTGTGACAAGCCCAGCACACTGGGGCAGGTTTTCGAGAGGCCTCAGTTGGCTCTGCTGGCACTTACAGCAAGCTTTGTGTGGACCCAGAACAGTGAGCTCTGAACACAGAAGAGCTGTAGGAACTCTGCCTCTGTCAGCAGTGCAAGAAGTCTGTTTCTGTGTGCAGCCCACATGTATTTCTGCAAATTCTCTTGTTTTCAGAGGGGATGTTTGCTTTTGGAAGGAAAAATGTGATGTGTCAATAACTGAGCTTGTAGTTTGCATTGAAGCCTTTTGGCCTTGACCAGTTGTTGTTCATGGTGATAGATTCCTGTATGGTGTACATACAGCACAAGCCACAATATAGGGCAGAAGAAATAAAACCACCTCTCTCTAACTGCCTGCACACATCAGCAAGGTGTGTATCTATGAATGAAAACCCCATGATATTCCTCTTAGGCCCATATCTCTATAAATAACCCCTCCAGTCAGAGCACTGACCACTGACTGAATGCTGTCTGTGCAGAGTCTTTACAACCACTGATGCTTGTGCTCCAGTCATACTAGCTGTTTTATAAACACTTGGGCAGGCGCTGGGGCCAGCGGTGAGCTCATAAACTGTAATACAAGGGGCCTCCATAAAAGGCCTGGCTTTGAGTCTGTGATCCTTTGTATGCGCAACCTTTTCTGATAATGTAGAGACCTTATCTATACAGGGCAAAGTGCACTGATAGAAAACATGTATTTTAATGTACTTTAACATAACATCATTCAGTGCTTACTGTGACCAAAGATCATCTAAAGGCAGCTGAACTTACTTAGCCTTGCACTCCTTAACTTTAGCTCTAATCAAAAAAGCTCATTTTTTAAATGGGCTGTCTGTATTTATTCTAGACAATAGTGTGGGTTATGGTGTTTATAATGTCACTTTTTAATAAATACACCTTCCAGGTTTGGAAAGATACAGACCATTTCACTGCTTGAAAGGTTACAAAGTTTAATGGGAAAAGGGGGGCATAGTGAGCCATGGTCCTGCATGCTCACAGTGTGTGAGCAAACTGATGTTTCTGATGAGCAGTCATAAGAGCTTGGCAGAAAAACTTTCTGGTAGTGAGAGATTTCTCTGGAAATTAGTACTGAAAATGAGTGTGATGAAGGGAAATTAACACCAGAAGGGGTATTTAAAACCAGGAAAATAAACAAAAAAACCATAGCAGAAGCCCACTACTTTGGTTTGTTTGATTTCATTTTACTTTTGGTACTATTTCATGTCAATGACTAATATATAGATGTGCCTTAGCACCTCTGGAAACATTCAAATAGATCATACTTGAAATTCCGGAATAAATTGTATTATAAAATTAACCCCGAGACCACATAAAACAGGGATGAGATCATAAGGATCAGGGATCATGATGAACACTAGGAAAAAGTTAACTGATACATGAGAAAGTAATTTGCTGAAGAAGCAGTATTCATGATCTATAGTTTGGTCTTTTGTTTGGCCATCAGCAGGTATATAACAACAAAGCTTGAAAGCTTTGTTGTTATATACCTGCTGATGTTAACCTGTTGTTATATACCTTGATCAGCAGTTCAGCTCCCACGCTGGGAGTGAGTGAGACATGGCTCACTCAACTGATACCTCATTCTGAGTTACAGGATGGACATAGAGCAAGAGTCGGGGTGACTCCTGTTTGTAGGAGAAGAAAGAGCATGGAAATGTTAACCAATAGCACATCTGGTATTACTTGTTCAGCTGGAGTAAAGGAAGCACCCTTACAAAAGGAAGCACAGAAAATGGCCTTGCGACATGGAAGAACCTGCCAGGGCTTGTAGAAGGCAGCTGTCTGTGGTGGGTGGGTAGGTTCTCTACATGTTTCATCAGATATTGCATTGCCTGTGAAGAGGACTGAGTTTGTGTTCTGACAGGTAAACATGGGATGACACAGTATAGCTTAAGTGTGGAAATAACACAATGCCAGGGTTGTCAGATGGCATGAAACTTGGTGAGAGCAGATAGACACTGCTTGAGCTGGGATTTTTATGTAAGAGAGACAGGGGTTCTCCCTATTCTCAAGTCATGCCGTGATAATGGTGCTTTCTAAGGGTACCAGCAGTTCCCTTTGTGTGTTTTTACTGTATGGAAGTGTCCCTAGGTGCTTGTCTACCATGGCTCTGAGAGCCATGAGTACTAGCACACACTTCATAGATATTGATGGCAATCCTTCTAGCCTATGGCATAGGGAAATTAATATCAACAACTCAATGTGACTTAATTATGTGGAATCTGATTCTCAGTTTATAGAACCTGATTCTCCTCACCAGTGTAGAGGTAGTCAAAGTCCCCTAAATGTAATGTGTGTCCTTGATGGAGTTACTTCAGGGTTCTGTCAACAATCCACAGAATCAGGCCTGCTGTTCACGAGCAGCTCTGGGCACTGCTGACCAACATGGGGTTCCATAGAGCTTTAGGCCCCTAAGTTGCAGAAAAATGTCTGCACTTGGGGGTGAGGTGGAGTGGAAATCAGCTTCATTCTTTATAGACAGCAAATTTGCTAAAGAAGGCTCAGGCTGTGCAGTGTAATTTCTTTAAAGCATCTGCTGGGATATTGCACTTTTAGGCTGGAGAACAGGCTGGCCAAGCAGCTTAGCATCTCATCTGCATGGAGGGAGGCAGCCAAAAGAATTTTCTCTTATAATGCTCAAAATTGACTGGAAAGCTAGAGGTAATTTTCAGTGGCATGCATAACGTAGGTTTTGGCTCAGTCATAGACTCCTGGGAGTAGTTTTCTAAAATAATGTTTCCTGTGTGTATATCTCTCTAAAGATGCACATACAATCTTTATCTCCCTAGTATTGACTTTGTAAAGATGATTGAGTATCATTTTCTGTTACTTTGATAGATGCTGTAGAGTGATGCTAGAAATAATAAACAGCATGGATCTATCCTCTATCTGGAAGCTCATGAAAAGCTCTGTGTAGATGGAAAATATCACTTCTTCCCACAGTTTAATTATCACCTCAAAGAAGGCAATTTCTGTGTACACTGTGAACCTCTTGGAAAGAACATGTTTATTTGGAAACAAAAATTCTTGAGCTTCAGCCAAAAATCCTTTTGGACACAGTCACTTACGGACTGTGTCCATCCTTATGTTCAGCGTTGCGTGGGTCATGGTTTGTGTCCCAAAGCAGCATCCATGCATTTTTTTGTTTAAGCACCCCTGAAATCTAAATCTGAAGTAATATGTTTGTAGATAGGTACAGTTTAGTTTTTGTTTCACAATATAAGTAATGTCTTGAAATATAAGGATTGATTTTAAAAAAATATCTTATTATGAGGAATATCACTTATGGTATTGCTGACTGGTTTTGACTCTACAGAGCAACCCCAGGGCATTGGGACATCTACTAGCTGGGGCTGAGGAAGCAAAGAGCACCTAGAGATTAAGTATTTATAGTTCAAAACATGCAATTACAAGTTCTGTCTGTAGATTCAAGGACAGGCTTGTTGCCTTAAGAAAGAATCTTTATGGGAAATGGCAGCTAATGATTAAGTCTATAAAGGAATATATTTTTCTTCTGCCCAAATGCAAGATGAACTGCACTAAAGTACTCTGTACATCAGATTATTATAGAGTGCAATTAGGAATATCTGCCAAGGTTTGTGTTTTTAGAAGATAAATCTTTATTTTCTAGTAGCAATGTGTGGACAAATGAGTTAAGATACACATCATCCTGGCTGTCAACATTCTGCAGTCAACTGGGAGTTCTCCACTCACTGCATTAGGGGAAAAGGAAATAAGATTACCCTGGCACTTCCTCAGTCTTTTAGCTTTCATTTGTGTCTAGTAAGCATTACCAAAACAAAGAGGGGCGAATTCACTCTTTGGCTGTCTTTGAAGTCAGAGGAGTTATAGTTTTACTAAATCCCAAGCCTTCTTAGTATAAACTAAGTGTTGATCTTGTAGGAGAATCCTCCTTTGTGCTCTTTTCTCTAATGGAATGCTGTGTTTAGTGTGGCTTTCCATTATTCATCATGAGTCACCTTGCTGCCTGTTCAAAAGCTGCATTTGCCAAGAAGTGGTTTTACCTTTTCTCAGTTTCCAGTGAAACATGAAAAAAATCTCAAGAAAGCAATCAAGAATCATGCTTAGGCCATCAGTGTGTGGTGGGTTAATGAGAAAATTGGGTCAGCTAAGGTAAAGGTCACTTCAGTGACAATGTTTGTTTCCATTACCACATTGAAAGGTTTCTTGATGCCCAAAAGTCTTCGTAGGGTTCCTTTTGCTGTTACAGTGCTGTTTCTTTACCTCATTTTCTCTGCTCTGGATAAAAGGTCACAATAGGCCTAGTGTCTGCAGTCTTTGACCTAGGTTACAGTCAGGGTCACTGGGAGAGAAAGATGCCAGTTCTCTTTTACTCTTGCTTAATGTAGGGAGTGATTTTATCTACCTCTTAAAATGTTACAAAAAGTAGTAGAGTTGTTTGTACAAAAGTTTGCTTGATGCCCACTAGGATGAGTATAACCCATGTTCAGATTTTTTCCACTGTCTACTTCATATGCCTTGTGATGGCTTTTTCCTTGAATTCAAGTTTCTTGCACCTGATAATCCCTATCAAAGATTTTCCCCATTACTCTGACTTTTGTATCACATTAGGATGTTTCAACAGGACTGACTGGCATCATTTGCAACCCAGAGCAAGGTGAACATACTTGGCATTCTGGTCTATGTAGCAGACAAATAGTCTACAAGTACTTGATTTTGGGAGGCCATCACAATGGAACTCTGATGGACAACCACAGGCTTGAGGATAAACATTAATTTTCCCACTTTATTCTCGTTCATGTAACAGCTGCTGTACTTCCCAGCTTACAGTTTCCTAAGTTAGCATTGCCAACATTAGCTGTTTCCAGACTAATGGAAACTTTCTTCTGAATGAAGCAAGTTGTACTGTCATCTGTTTGAAGATGCTTGCAATCTTTACATACAAAGAAATAATATCCTACCATATATATAGAAGCAAAGCACTGTTTGTATCCAGATCTCAAATACATCTTTAAAATAGCTGTGAGATAGAAAAACATTTGGGAATATGAAAGAAGATGAGTGTTCTAAAAATCTTTGTGAAATGCAGAAAGTTATTCTTCTCTCTTGCTGCTTGAGCTCTCTGTTCCCACAGGAGATGGCCTTTTGAAAAAAGAAATGTGGCAAGAAGCACAACTGTAGCCTGAATTGCTGGCTGGGCCTTATGTTCTAGACAGATGAATCGAAGATGAATCGATTCACACCCAAATTCTACTGCAGTCATCAGGAGAACTTTAGAACTGGGCTGGGGGGCCACGTGTTTCACCTCTGTGTGCAGCTGTTAAAGTGCAAGGATCTCTGAGCCTGCCTCCTAGCATACTTTTAGTTGGTTGATCCTGTTCTATAAATGGGAGCGGTCAGGTACTATGGGTGCTGCCACAGGGGCAGAGACGTCTTTAACCTACCCAAGAGAGGTCTTGTGTAATTTTTTTGTGATCAGGATTCATGCTCCTACAGCTCTGGACTTTTTTGTTCTAGTCAGTGTTGTCAGGCCTCCTAAAAAAGCACGACAGGCTGTAGACTGCAGAAAAAGAATGAAGAGAGAAGAATGTTGCATGCTGTTCAGGATATAAAATTCTCATCTACTGAGACATTTCTCAGGTTCATCTAGTGTATGGAATGACTTTATAGTTAAGGCAGGTTTGCCTGTTCAGAAATGCCTCAATTAGAAAATACACAGAACTGCAGAAGTGAAGCTACAAGTAAAGGAATGTGTAATTATATTCCAACTTTCTCTGAAGAAAGCTTTAGATGGAACAGATTTCATGATTTCATAGTTAAATATTAAGATATTGTGATATTTCTGTCTTAAAACCAGATTAGGAAATTAATTATCAATGGAATGAATTGATTGTCATTCTATTTGTGTGTGTGTATACATATCTCACAGAGGGAGCCAAGCTTTTCTGTAACTTTCATGTGGCAACCACTAGAAAAGAACAAATAAAGAAACCATAAACAAGTACTAGTTTATTGAGCTTTATGCTTTTATATATACAACATAACTATAAGAAATGGTTGCTTTGTAAGAATACGGTGTGACAAGTCATCCCTTACTTCTCTGCTGGGAAACGAGATAACCATTTTGAGAAGTTAGGGAACTCAGCAGTAGCATCTCTATGTTTGTTTTCATAAGAACTTTCATTGATAGGCCTGGCAAGTGCTTGCTGGCTCAATGGTCTCTCCAAAATCTTTCTTCTATTTCTCTATTTCCTGAAAATTGTGCTGGTATGCTAATTTCAGGGATTTTTTTACAGGCCAAAGGTAGGTACGGTGCTATAAACCAAGAAAAAAATATCCTCTCTTCTCCTGTGCTTTTATTTGTCCAGCAGTCTGTGTTGACCTTTTCATTCAGTGCATGGCTTGTCCAAAGTAAAAAATGATACATGAATTTGAGAATTAAACTATCAGCATAGCGTCACTGAGTTTTAGTTCATTTATACAATAATGAATCCATAATCAAATACTCTTGAATCTGTCTGCACTGCTTGCTGCTCTTTAACATCAGTCTGATAATACTGCCATTTATTAGCCGTGAGATCTTCCTATGCTGGAAATATTTCTTATCAGATCTGGGTAATCTTTCTGTTAAAGTAACTCTCAATGAACAGATGGAGTGGGAATATCCCTAGCTAATGGCTAATTGATAAGTGCTGCTCATTAAAAGTTTCACTTTCATACTTAACTGCTTGCTACCTAGCCTTTGGGAAACTTGATTCTTGTAATATCTTTAGTAATCAGTATGGACAAAGGTACTTCAAGATGTGCAACAATTAGAAATAAGAGAATTGTGTTTGCTCTAGCATAAGCCAAGGGAACCTTTCCAAAATTTTAAGTGAAGGTTTGGTGCTATAGCTAGAAAACACCTGTAACTATACCTTCACAACATTTACTGGGAATCATTTTGTCAAGTAGTGGACAACTACCTTACACTTATTTCCAGGTATATACACTTATATACCTTACACTGTATTTCCATAGTAGATTGTGAATTCCCCCTGGAATACCAAAACTTGAAGTGTCTTTAAGCAAATAGCAGCAGCTCTCAAGTCATGAACAAGTGTGTTCTGTGAGTACCAGTTTACACCAATTCACATGCCCACATAAAGTTATTCTTTTCTTACAGGCCCACACCTCCCCACCCCACGAAAACAGCTGGGTAGGTGTTGAGTTACGATTACAACCATCGAGTCCTGCTATGTAGGACTGCTGGAAATCCTGTGCACCGAGAGACCGTGTGTCAAACAGGCTATTATGCTGTCACTCTGAGTCAGTCCAGACTTCCCCTCGACACCCAGCCTGCCTACCCTCCCCTGAACCTTTCTACCTTTAGACTTTTGTGACATGACCTGTTATGCCTTTTATTTGTTGCTTCCAAGTACTTAGTGAAATCATACAGGCTCCTGTTGGTCTGTGTGCAGATAAACTTAGCTCTCGCTTGCATGGCGGGCTGTGACTGATTTATACAAGTCCCAGCCTGAAAGTGATACAGCGTCAGGCAATCACAGCGCAGCTCTTCTCTCTCTGCCTTTTGCTCTGTATAGCCATGTTCTGTGCCCTTCTGACACAGTCCTACTAGAAATTTCTTTTAAAATGTTTTTCTGATGCAAATTGGAAGAGGAATGGCACTAGAGCACTTCTGAAAACCTGGAGAACCTTTACGTTAATCTAGGGGCTGGATTTCTGACAGGAATTTACCATGAGGGTTCAGCCAACGCAAGTGTGCAAATGCCAAGGCAACTTTATAAATCCTTTCTTCAGGAAAATAGCTACAGAAATGAATGTCGGTTTGTCGGACTGAAGCAGCCAGAATTTTATTTCAGCCTTCTCTGTGCCTGAGGTTGGAGTTATTTTCATTTTTTAGTTATGTTTTTAAAATCATAACTTAAAATCTTCACTGTGTATTAACCTACCTTATCACAGGAAGTTAGCAGAGCAGCACTTTGTTGAGAGAGCCATCCCAAGAATAAACTAATTACACAGCAATATTGTTTAGAAGCTTGTGGGAGAATGTAATTCCACCAATTCCATGTACAATTCCACATATGACAGTTGAGATTCCTTCTGCAGTTTACAGTGAGATGGGCATGTCCAGAGGGCCCTTCGGTCATTCCTGAAATAGGTGAGTTGCTTTCTGAAAGTAGCTGACTCCCTCTGCTGACTGCAGACTCTCATTCTGATGGGTTAGTTTACCTCTTGACCAAATCAAAATTTTTGATCCTTTGTATATAAAAAAACCCAACTGACAACCAATGCAGGTTAGAACAAGTCTAATGTGTGGGCAGATTAATGTCCACAGACTTTGAAAATATATTAAACCAGCATTTTCACATGAACAAAAGCATTTATTATGCAGTTTCATGTTAATGTACATTCTTTAATCCCCCTAATAGGAGCATTCAGGAGTGTTAAGTCTATTGGACTGTTGACTACTGTCAAATCTAGGAAAACAGAGATGCTATCCTGGAAGGGTGTGAGCTGTATTCTCTGTCTGTTATTCCTTGGCCAGTGCTGTATGGCCCAGTACTGATACTTCTGATAAAGGCCTTCATCCTGCTTACTTTGCTCCTTTCTGCATTTTTCTAAGATAAGTGATTTTAATATTTTTTATTTTTCAGGGAGTAAGGTTTGAGTACACAGTTACGTTTTTATGTAACTGTCCATTTCTTGACCAAATGTAGCCTGTAAGCATACCTACAGCTCATCTAGAGTTCAGCAATGTGTTCACACCATGTTTATCAACTTTGATTCTGATTTCTCATCTGAAATGAATATTCTGATCCTTCTTATTAAAGCAGGATGTGAGAGAAACTTAAGCAGCCAGGGTAGATGTCCTCATGCAAAAGGAAAACCCCTTAAATTTGAAAGAAATTCCATCTGTGCAAGCATATTCTGAAGACAAGATGGAGGCTAAGGAGGGGAAGGGCAAAATGCAATAGAAAACTGGAAGAAGGTATATAATATGTAGGGTTTGAAATAAAAGGGCAATCAGAGAATATAATAGAATAAAACAGGTTCATAGGGTGGTTAGGCTTGGAAAGGACCTCAAAGATCATCTAGCTTCAATGACCCTCAAAGATCATCTAGCTCCATGGGCAGGGAGACCACTAGACCAGGTTGCTCAAAGCTCCATCCAACCTGGCATTGAATGCCCCCAGGGAGGGGGCAGCCACAGCTTCTCTGGGCAAGAAGATTGAAATTATCTGTTTTCAGCAATTTTAAGATAAGATTAAGGTGTCATAGGGTATGAAAGGTAAAATAACCAATTTTAAGAGCGAGAGAAGCTGAGCAGGAGTTATAATTTATGAAGGTCAGGGACTGAGAAGACACCAGAAAACTCAATGAGGCGATATTTAAGGCAGTCCATTGCTGGATATAGTTCTGATATCTGAAGATGTACAGAGCAGAGCTAAGTTGTCTTTGTTTATACTTGTTTCTCAGTGATGCCTCTCCTCACAATGCTTTCTGCTGCCTTTCCTGATCATACAGAATGTTTAAACTAGAACAGGCTAATTAAACTTTCTTATTAAAATAAATAGTTCTAATTCTGACAGTGGAAAAGTAGTTTAAACCAAATTATGCAGTCTGTGTATCTCTGTGACTATGATTATTGCTATGCCTGGCTACTTTGCACAGTGAACAAAGTTTCTTCTGCATTCAAAATCACACTGTAATACTGCTTAATGTCACAGAAGCAGGTTTAGAACAGTTAGATGAAATTTAACTATATTTCAGTATCCCCTATCCTTTCCTTTCTTCTTTGCCTTTCTATTCTCTCTCCCTGTTTTCCCTGTGCCCCCCAAGAGCAGCTATAGTCAGTCACACAAAGATTTGTGTAGTTGTAATTTTCAAGTACTCATCTATTTTGAATGGGCCCAAGTGCATTGAAGGTATGCTGGATTAATACAAATAGTTCTCTATCCTGTCTTCCCACATCTAAAAGCACAAGAACTGATAATCTAGATCCACACCATAATTGTAGATATATAAACTAGGATGGTTTTTTAGTAAGTAAGAAAACAGAATGAAGAGCAGGATCCAAATACTATGGAAAGACAGGTTTTGATAGTCACATCTTTTAAGAGCAGTATGCAGACTAAATAGATTTTAAAAAAATGGAATCTTACCTTTTTTGTCTTTGATATTCGGAAACCAAAGCGTCAGGCTGCATTTTGATGTCACATTTATTGCTAACACTTTGCAAATGACGACAAGGTAGAGGACTGAAAGCACAGTCTGAGATGAAAAATCCTCCTGATGCTGTCTTATTGTACTTTATTCATGCTCATATTCATCCAGGTGAAGTTTGATTCTTTTTGGGGTTAAGAAAAACGGATGGAAAAAGATGCTTTAGAAATGTCCGTGGTGGTGCCAAGAAATATTTGCTAAAGCCTTTTCCACTGATAAATCAGTTTTCATCGAAGGGACCTACTTGTGTTATTTGCAGGTTATAATCTAGTAAATATTTAACTTGCTAAATAAGACTTGGGGCTGTGTGACTTGTGGGTGTAGCCCTTACTTTGGCATTTATTGTGGCCCTTTGTTCTGGATGTAGCCTAACTAAACTAGTAAGTGAGGTAAAGATTGTGGTGATTTATTGTAATTTCTGCACAGATAAAAATGCTCAACGGGTGCTAAAGGTTGCAGTTAACAAAAACTATAAACTTTCATCTCATGAAATATGTAAAAAGAAATAAGTATGTTGACAGTCTTCCAGAAAAATCACAGCAAATACAATCTCAAATTGAACTTCTGTGATCAGGAATGCTAAGTTTTCTTAGAGATACAATGACAGTACTCTATTGGATAGGGAATTAACACATATTTCATGGAAAATTACTGTGAAAGCAATCATTTCATGGCATCTGCTTGACTTTCCCAAGCTAAGTTTCATGACACCTTGATTTATCAATTAAATGGTGTCTGAACAGTGAAAGAAAACATGGCATCCTTATGTAACAGGATGCCGTAGTTGTTCCCACACTGTGCAGGCTTCGGCGTACTTGATGCAGAGAATGATAGCATCAAACCTGCAAAGGTTTTGGCCGTAAGTATTCCCAGTTTCAAATATTCAAGTTGTATATTATATAAATTGAAAAATCTGGAAAAGCTAGTTTTCTTAACAAATGCATCACAAAAAAATGTTAAAGAAGAAGGGAGACTGGTACCAGGTCAGAAATGTTGAGTGGTCATTGCTACCTGCAATGGAAGTTTCAGGGGTTGGAGTATCTGGCATGCGAATCTCTGAACTAACACAGGAAGACACAGCCTTTCTAGTTCTTTCCATTTGGGCAACATGGGATTTCTGGGACATGGAAATATTCTAAGGTGATCTGAGATTTTATTCTTTGTTTTAAAATACAGAATCATAACATCATTTATTGGACTCAACCACTTCCTTAGGCAGCCTATTCCAATGCTTGATAATCCCTTTCATGAAGAAATGTTTCCTAATATCCAATTCAAACTTCCCCTGGTGCAACTTCAGGCCATTTCCTTTTGTCCTATTGTCCACCTGTGCACACTGCTGCTCATATTCAGCTGGCTGTTGAACAACACCCTCAAGTTCTTTTCCACTTTGCAGCTTTCCAGCCACTCTTCCATGGGGTTGTTGTGACCCAAGTGCAGGACCCGGCACTGAGCCTTGCAGAACCCCAGCACGGTTGGCCTAGGCCCAGTGATCCAGCCTGGCCAGATCCCCTCTGTAAAGCCTTCCTACTCTCAAGCAGATCAACACTTCTATGCAACCTTGCATCTCAATCCCCTCATCCTGGTCATTGGTGAAGATATTAGAGAGAACTGGCCCCAGTATTGAGCCCTGGGGAACACCACATGATCAGTCACGTGCTGATTTTAACCTGTTCACCACAGCATTTTGGGCCTGGCAATCCAGCCAGTTTTACCCAGCAAAAAGTATGACTGTATAAGCCATGAGCAGCCAGTTCTGTGGGAAACTATGTTAGACTGCTGAAGTCCGTGTAAACAACATCCACAACCAAAGGGAAAAGTAATTGGGCACAGGTATTGGTTAGCACAGGAACACCATCGATGTGGCAGTCTGAGTTCAAGCTTATGATACTTGTGCTGGCTGATACATGCTTTATTATGCAAGCAGAGTACCTCATTTCCCAGCGGTGACTCCTGCTGCAAAAGATTGCCAGCTATAAATAAGGTCTTGTGCTTGCTGATGGGGTGATCTGCGTACTAGTCCAAGAGTTTTGGTCTCCTGTCAGCAGAGCTGAAGGCAGGTGAACTGTCTTATGGTACCAGCTCCTAGCATTCCTTCTTAATTCATGGTCAGATCTTTTAGAATGTAAACGTAAATGAATTAAAGTCTGTAATTGTTTAGGTCTCCTTTCTACATTTGGTCAGGTAAAAATCCTATGTTTCTTGTGTATATATTGCCCTAGTTATTTGTCTTCGGGGAAGATAAGAAAAAATGTTAAATACTAGTGAGAAAACAATTTTGAAGGAGACTAAAGATTATTTAAACTACACTGACTTGAATATCAACTCCTCAATGCAAGGTTTGCATCTTTACGTTGTCTATGAACAAAAATGTTGTAACTGAGGAAATATTTCGTATAAAATTAATTATTTACATGTAAGTCTTTCCAGAACGCCTGTGGTGTATCTGGCTGTAGCGTGGATTATCTCTTGATAAAACTGCTTCTGAGAGTTCCATGTTAGGTAACTCCTTGCTAGGTCTGATGCGATGAAGTCTCCCTCTTACGGGATCTCCTCGGTGTTGCAGGGACTCGCACAGCCGCCGCGCAGCTTTTAGGCAGGGCGTGTGGGAAGGGCGGCCGGGGGCTGCGGGCCGGGGGCTGCTCACGTTGGCCTGGCCCTGGAGGGCTGCGGGAGCCTTGCGGGACATAGCAAGCCGCGGGGCGAGCGCTGTTTGGGCATCGGGTAGGAAAGCAAGCTAGAGGCGATCCCAAATGCTGCTCAGTTTCGTGACACTTCAGCAAAGCAATTACCAGCAGGAAGAGAGCACTGAATTTCAAGCTTGATTTTTAACTGTTTAATGCCTCTGGATACTATTATTTTTGGAGAAATGTAAGAGTCCTAAATAATAAAAATTGTGCTTCTTACTTGGACAGTTTATTTTTGAATATTTTTCTTTTGTGTGTTTTTACTGTTCACTAAAAACATACACAAGCGATTATTTTCCTATACTCACATCACCCTTTAAAAAGGGGTCAGAAGCATAATTATAGTATTAAAATTATGTGATTTACATGTATCCCCTATGTATATTTGTTGAGGCATGGCACATAAAGGTTTAGTTTTGGTCTATTGTGAATGTTTTGGTCAAAACCAGGTGAACCTGAACAGTAACTTGAAAAGCAGGATGGGAATGTAATGGACATACACAATTAGAAAAGACTGGACAAAACAGAGATGTACCTCACAGTCTGTGACTGGTGAGAAAATCTCCATAACATAGGAGATATTCTTGTTTATTCATGAAAGCATTGTCTGGGCCTATGGATGCAAAAGATCGGAACATGCAGGTAGTGCTCTACCTGCTTTATTTTGGACATTCAAAAATATGCATAGATAGATGTTAAGGACTGCTGACCTTGTTCGCTTTATACTGAGACCTTGGTCTTCACATAGTAGTGTCTGTAGCTTGAAATTATCTTAATATTATTGGCAGTACTACGGGAACTTTGCTTCTCTGAAGAGATAATTTTGTTGCCAGAACCACCATGGAGTGTTATGATACTTTGATTACTTTATTTTGGTTCTTGCTGCTGTTGAATTTTAAGTCAAAAGAGTTTTAAGGCAAAAGAACGTCTTTTCCTCTTTTGTCAAGATATCATCGACTGTTACTCAGTTTAACCAGAATAGAGAAGCAGCAGAATGGTGAGTTGACAACTGGATGGTTCAGGGCAGCTGATGAATTTATGCTTCAGTACTTTTTTGTTCAAGTGGTCAAATATTGCTTTGATATTTTGCTACTATATTTAATTTCTGTCTGAATAAAATTTTCTTTCTATTCTAGCACGCCAAAATACCTTTGGTTAATTTTGTGTGATTGAAGCATAGATACAGAAAAACTGAGAGTGTCAAAGGTATTAAACCCATGAAAAATCCCAATCTTTTTTAGGACATTTGAATGTCACTGGAGATAGATAAGACACTGGAGGAGACACTCCTTTTGGTGCTTAGTTCTGTGGCAATGTGCTGCATAGCTGCTCACGTTTGCTTAAAATGTAAAAGCAAATTTTACTCTTAGAGGGAGCAAAATTGCTTTAAATTGCCTTATTCCATTATGTATAATTTTAAAAATTGCCTGCCCATCTGTTTGTGTCTCACATAGCATTACCTCACTTTGGAAAATGCATCCTGATTTCACTTTTCAAGGGTGTGTCTCTGGGCATAGCACAGAATGTATTTTATTCATCTGTATATCCTGCTGTTGGGGTTTCAGACAGAAGAATTTACAATGTGTCTAGATTAGTGGTGTAGTTCAGATCAGGAATGTGGTTTTGAAGCTAATCTGCCTGTCCCTGCTAGATGTGCTTTGATTCATATCATGGAGCAGTCTTGGGGTGCTTTATTTGATCTCTTTTAGAAGAAACTGAAGAGGATGAAGTTTTCTGAGAGAACATTCAGTGCTCACCAAATCCATTCGGGCTCTAATGGGATCCGATTAGTTCTCGCCTGAGGTAAACACCCATGAAATATGCATCATGAGGATGTCAGGTCATCAGCACCAGCTGTTTCATTCTACATCTGTGTATATGGCCTCTGTCCTGTTCCTTTTAGCAGAGGCTGTATTTGTCTCTTTGGCCTAGGAAGTCCTTGTGGAAATATCTCTTAACAATTACATTTCTGTTGGGACCACGCATCTGTTTTCACTTGCTCTATTTTAGGGCTAATGGAGGAAGGAAATAAGTTCTTTGCCAAAGCCCAGTTGGAAGATTCACTGATTACATGGCAAATTGCTTAGTGCTGGGGTTCTGCTTTGGCTAGAGAAGCTGATATCAGTTGTGTTTGGGTTCAGATATCATCAGAATCAGAGTAGAGTATTCTCCAGGTGTTTGCCCATTCTACAACTATAGAGTAATGGAGAGAGACACACAAAGGGAGGTTTGCCAGGTAGCAACAGACAAGTGACAGAATGGAGAGTTCTCAATTTATGCCATATAAATGAGTACTCTAGGGCATGTTTTCATTTCCATTTTCTTTCTTGCCTTCCCAAAACTTCCCACCAAAAAGTTGTACAGGCTGACCTTTGGATGTCATGTTTCTTCATGTGGTATCTTTTTTGAGAAAGCTTGACTTCAGTGAAACTAAAAGAAAAATAAATTTTGCTAATGATGAACTAACACAGTCCTAATGGAATGCTCCTAGATGTATTGGGATTTAATGGCATGTCAGTGTAGCAAATTTCTGTATTTTAATGAGATAAGCAAAATAACTGCCCTTTACATGATACTATTAATAAGCTGAATTTGATTAAATTAGAGCTGAAGCACTTTACAGACTGATGCAGGTATGCTGTGGAAATACTGAGTTCAACATCAGTGACATAGCAAAGATTTTTAGGCATAAATCATAACCACAGGAACAAAACAAAAATAATTAAATTTGGAAAGCTGCATGCATTGGTAGATTGGATTGATGATGCTTCTTTAGGTTGTTTTGTGGGTTGTTTTTTTTTTTTTTATAAATTTAATTTTCCTGCTCTGTAAAAGCTCAGTGTTTGCAACAGGTTGCAATGAACTCTGTAAGAGGAAGTGTGTAAATGGTCAGTCTGAGTTGTTTCAGATCACATACCCTCAGTATGATGGGAATATCTGCTGCCTATAGGACAGTTCAGAGCAGTTTCCAGTCCATCCTGGTTTTCTGGTTTTTACCATGATTTGGCATTTGTAATTGTATACTATGGTTGATGCTGGTACTTGATAGATCTGAGGTTGATGAATCTCTTGCAACTAAGAAAAGGAAGTGATCTTCCTTAGGTTTTGGTCAATTACTATGTGGAATTTAGGTAATCTATGGTAAAAGTGTCCTTCAGATGGAAGTTAAGTTCAAGTAGTTCAGGCTTGAGCTGAACTCACAAAATACTACATGTGCTATTCAGATAGGAAACATGCTAGTCATTTTTGTTGCCCACTGGAACTCAGGCAGGAAATAACCTACAAAGAGATGTTAGTTTACCAGAGTGTTTTTAGCTCCCTTATGCAGTTGGATGACACCTTGAAGAATTTGGGATAAAACTGAGCTGTCTTATTTAAACAGCTCTTTTTTTAATTGTATTTTGTACCAAGCTAATAGCTGTTTGAAAATTTTGCTTCATTAACTGGGAAGCATTAAAAGCTCAAAAACACTGTGAAGATTGTGTTAATCAAAAATATTAATGAAATGTGCTGGTCTCCAGATATATATTCCCATACACAAAAATAAGGGCTCTGTAATTGAGACGCATTAAGTGTTGTGGCTATATTGGCTGAGCTAGCAGCCTCAGGTGCTGGCTGGCATTCAATATTGCCAATTTTTTGCTCTGTTAGCTACATAAATAGGGGGGAGAAAAGAGAGACTTAACAGCAATCCTGTCTTTACTAATGGGAAGGTGCTTAAGATGCAAATGAAAAGCTCCCCATCCCCTCTTTCAATATATGCAGTAAGTGTATACAGTTTGTCCTTGCTTTCCTCCTGTTAAAAGAAATTTATTATTTGAGACTGAGCTGTGCAGGTTTCTGTGCTGCTCAGTGGTTGTGCAATCATATGTATACAGTGTATGCAATCATAGATCTTGTTCCCATGTAAGGATATCTTTGGTGGGTTTTTTAATCAGAAACTCATTAATTTTAATACACACCAGTGAAACAGCTGAGTGGGCTTTGATATCTCCTTCACAGTAGCATGTTGTGTTGCTTCTGTCCCACTGCGTTCATTATTCTTTTATTAAGAAATCAAGGAGGAATAAAGTATGTACCATCCTAATGCTTTCTTGCTCAGATATCATAAGGCATCAGTACTCTCTGCAGAAAAATGAAATGAAGCATTCTTTGTTTTGTTTAATCCATGAGTGAGGAACATGTGGTGCATATTGCTGGTTCTCTTCATCATAATCTGCAGGTCAAGGCTAGGAGAATTGACCAGCAATGCTATACAGGGCTGATAAAGGATTTGTCTGTTTCCTCTGCAAACAACCTCAAGCCTCCAATATTTAACTGTGCTGATGTATTTTTACAGAGGTAGACATTTGCTTTCTGTGTTGCTTCTTTAGGATTTAAACTTCTTTCAGGTCCTGGGATCCCAGTTCCATTTCTGCCAGTTTCTAAATGAGTCTGAGTCTCAGCCCACTTCTGCTAGGATGCCTGAAGGCAGCATTCGCCTAGTATTCAGTCAGTGAAAGCTCTTCAGGGGAGGCACACAGTGGTGCTCAAGACCTGCATGTACTGATTTAGGTCCAATTCTGATTTCATTTCAGAATGGAGTTTTAATCTGGCTGTGTCATCTTCCAGCCTCTTTGTCCCACCTCTGTTCTGCCAATACAAAAAAATGAGCAAATAGATAATCTGTAAATTTCAGCATACTGTCATTTGAAGTTAGTACTTGGACAGAATACTTGGTGCCTATCCAATATTAGCCATGTTTTTATTTTGTTTTTAAAGAATGTCTCACTGATTTCAGTTTTGATTGTATAGAATTTCTCAGGACTCATCTGTGAGGATTAAATCCAAGCAGCTGTTCTTAAAGTTTCTAAGACCAAATCTCCCTTCTTATTTTCTGTTTTTAGGTTTATCTCTCTTTACTGTCCCTATGTAAATACAACTTTTTTTTTTTCTGTTTTGCCCCATGACTTGTTTTTTTCTAGTTTATAGGCCCAAAAGTCTCATTTGTATGCAGTAATTCCCATATTCTGAAAAATGTGTTTCCCAAGCTCCAGCTGTTCATGAAAAAAATGAAGGAAAGTGTATTGGAATGTCTCCCAGTAACCCCATGTTGTCTCCCTGTGGTGATTGACTTAGTGTCCTGTCAAGAACTGCACACATTAATTGATGTGCTGTGTGATAGAGGGTACCTGCTGTTTGCTTGTTTGCGGCTCATGCATAACAGAAACGCTCTGTGTGATGTCTCTGTTCTACACTGGGACCTGGGGTGTGACTGGACAGCAGAGAGGCAGGTAACCTTGCTTTCATGTCCTAGTTACCTACATAACAGGTTGGGTGATTTCTTTGGCAGGAAGACAAAGCAGCTGAGCATGTTTTTCTAAGACTTTTGTCTGGTATAGGCAGGGATGAGAGGGCTCCTGTGAAGAACAGAGCAAACAAAAAGCCAAGCACTGGAAATGCTGAAGGAAAAAGTCATTCCTGAAGAAGCAAAGTGGTGTGCTGCAATCTAAAGACAAAGCAAAGTTTATTGTATGTATTTTGCTCTCTGATGTCTGCATTTGTGTCAGTACTTTCATTTGTGATTCCCTGAGAGTTTTATCAGCCATCAAAAATAATGACTTTTAGCCAGATCAGTATTTCTGAATCTATACATAATACTCTGGTTCCCAGTCAAATGGAAAGATTGAAAGGAGGTGAAGCTTGTGATCTCTTGGAAGCAGCGTGGTCTTGGATCAGTTTAAGCTGATTGGAAAGATTCATCTTTTATCATTTCTCTGTCAGGCAGATGATATTTGCCTCACAGTAAGTAAACAACCTGTTTATATTTAATTTAATTACTGCAGGAGTTGGTAACACCCATTTACTGTAGGTGGAAAGGTGTTTTCCATGACCAGTTATCTGCATTCCATTGTCAGGAGAACATAGGACCCTGGTGGCTGGCATGCTAAAACTAAATGACTTGCTATCAAGAAATCTCTGGTGGATGTGATTGAGGAGAGCTGGAATGGGAATAGTTGGTCTGAGTATGAAAAGACACACAAGTCAACATCCTTGTTCTATTTGGAGTGCTCGTTTAAGCAAAGGGAGCTGGATGTCTGGCAAAGAGGCTGGGTAAATATCCTGGGAGGGTGGTGGCCAGAGAGAGAGGCTTGCTGCCTGGGCAAAGACAGATCCTTGCCATGTCAAA
>VXBZ01000698.1:658088-668666 GCA_013399135.1 Heliornis fulica | reverse complement strand
AAAAAAAAAAAAAAGCATTGAAGCTTCCTACCTGGAGAAAAACTCAGGCCTGGAGACAACTGAGAGTTAGAAAATGTCAGGTTTTATTAAAAGAGCCAGATGATGGCAGCATAGAATGTAAGAGAAGACTGAGAAAAACATCTGTGGTTAAGTAGCAAGAGACCTGCCCTTGAAAACTGAGTCAGAGTTCAACCTTTCCATCTCATTCTCCACTTCAGCAGTAGCTTTTGAAATATAGTTTTATGCCTCTAGAAAGAAGAAAAAAAAAACCCCACAATGTTTTTCTCCTGTTTACATGTGTTGATCTTTCATAAGCTATGCAATAAATCAGCTCAGAGATTTTTCTATGTGGCATCACAGAAAAACAATTCTGCTACATTCTTTCAGGCTTAGAGATCTTGTATGCTTTTCTCAGCTGCATAAATTCTTCTAGCAAGCCCTACCTTGTACAAATAATACCTTCCTAATTCCAGCTATCAAAACCTAATCTGTAACTGCTGCAGCCTCCAAGACACAGTTCAGAATATTGCTCTGGATATAATGGAAAACACAAGCCAAGTGTCTGTTAACTTTTCAAGAGAAAGGCTTAACAACTGATGTCTGATTCAAAGATGATTGATTTGGGCACCTGCCCACCTTGCCATGCAGACCCAAAACCAGCATCTAAGAAATTAGTGTCATCTTTTTGTTGTGTGATAGAGAACTGATATCTCTGCAACAAAATAGCAGCACGTGTATTCCTGGAACACTGCTTACTAATATTGGCAAATGACAAGATAGTCACTGTGCGGGAGCTATTTGCTCTGAATCTACTGGTTTGCAATGGCCATGAAAGCAGGGAGTTGGATTTTAGTGCAGCCCTTTTGAATTGCTTCTGCAGAGGTGGCCATACGTCCTGGGGGAAGCAAGCATGCGGCAGAGCACTCTCAGGACACATACGGTCATGAGACGGGAAGACAGTGAAGCCAAACGAAGTCACAGTGCATTCAGAGTGATGCAATATGCTTTCCTCTATGCTGGTACCATTTGGAAGTGGGATTGCCAAGATGCTCCAATGGTTTTATTTAATATTAATTGACAGTTTTACCTTCCCAAGTTTATAGAAATATCTTCCTGTGTAAAGTGAAAGATAAGTGGTTGTAATGCACTTGAACATCAAATGCTCTTCTGCCAGCAGAGACTAATGAATTAATGTTCATTACATCTGCAAATTCTTCAATCTCCATGGGGTTTAATTTGAGACTTAGAGGACCTGTGTACTTTCCACTTCTTAACACAGAAAGAAGTGATGCTGCCAAGAGGAACTGTACCAGCTTCTAAGTTTCTGGATGGAATGGGAGGGCAGTATGTTTTATGTTCAACTGTTTTCTGGAATGGCAGACTCTCATTGCTGCTGTGACAGGTTTTGGCTCTACAAATCTCAGTTATTGTACAGTTGTCCCTGGTATGTAGAGCAGAACCAATTCTCCTGTGTGCCACTGGAAAGGAGGTAGACTCCTAAAAGAGTAGCCCCTGCTTCACTGGGCTATTTTGAAAAAAAATGAAGGACTGTGACTCATTGTTGTATTTATGTAAGCAGCATCCCTGGGACTATGTTTATCATGGGTTTGTACCTCAGCACTTGCCAAAGACAAGATTCTGGTTCTGTTAATTGTGATAGCAGGTGAGAGCGAGGTAAAAGTTGATATTTGCAAATCCTCCCCAGGGCAGCTCAGTGTACGTCAAGAGAGCGGGGCTCAGAAGAAAGTTGACTTTCTGTCCTGTTCTGAGAGATCTTACAATTAATAGATGTCTGATTAGTTTCTCTGGTAAAAGCAAATTAATGCCATTTAGCAGCATCAGTAAGGGATGTCTGGAATTCCCATGGACCGAGAAGCAAAGCCCTCATCTAGCATATGTGCAATAAAACAGGAAGTGGAAAATACCTTAGTGGGAGGAGAAGTGAGATACCTGCTGCTACTTGCTGATCAATGCAAACTAAAATCTTTGCCAATAGGAACAAATTGCTTAATATCCATATGCACTTTGAAGATTAAAGTACAGATAGTGCTGTTGCTATTTTTACTACAGAAGCTAAGATTGCTTTTCTAGATAGATATATTGGAGCTTTATCTTTAAAAAATTGTATTAAAAAAGGACTCAATTTTTTTCTGAAAAGGGATGAATAATAGGGTACTTCTATGAACACAGTAATACAGCATTCACAATTAGGACCTCCACTTTGAATAGGTTTGGAGGAAAGGAATTTCTGAGTCAGCATGTGGTGCCATTAAACATATTCAAAGGTAGTTTAATAACGGTCTTTTTGCAGCCTTTTAGTGCATATGACTCTTTAAAAATAAAAAAAAAAAGAAATTGTTCTTGGGGGTTGAGTGCACTGCATTCATGTTATTCTGCACCTCTACTACAATCAAGAGGGTGAACAAAACATGACCATGAAAATGGACATCATAATTGTGGAGTGATACTGGTAGTGCACATTTTCTAGGAATGCTAATGAGGTGCGTGTCAGGGGAAGCAGGCAGAACCTCAGTACATGGGTGTGCTGCTCCCCCCTCAGAGATCTGTGTTTCTATTCATGAAATCTTTAGTGTATAACCCATAATTTTGCATACATCCATGTATTGGTGTGTCTGCTGTGCAGTCTCTGCTGTTATTCCTTTTGAGCAAACAAGAATATCCTGACACTGTATTTTGTCATAGTCAATTTTAAGAACAGATCCAAGAAAACACTTTGCTCCTAATTAGCAGCTGGTTTAATACATGAAAGTTTTGCAGCTGTCATATGGCTGTGCTGAAAATGTGCTCTTGGTTACGAAAGGTTGCAGTGCTGGAATGAGGACAAGACCTGCTGGTCCTTTGCTGTAGAATCAGTAACACTACCTTTACATCTTTATCTTTTCTGAGACAGGAAGGACCACTGTGGCTAAGTGATGAGTCTAAATGTGATACTAAGACTGCGGTGACTTTGTGCAACCAGACCTAGATTACTGTGAATGGACAGCAGTTCTTAGTATGCAAAATTCAAAAGGTAGGAGATGGCAGTTGAACTTCCCGGGTTCTTTGAAAATTCTCATCTCAAAAATATCTTTAAATAAAAACTACATTTCCAGTTTTAAGTGCAGGGAGTGATTTTTTTAGTAAATTCTTCTGAGAGCTCTATAAATATGCAGCATAAATTGAGTTATGTTGTATGGCTGCTTAATATTAATTTGGTTTGTTGAGCAGCACTTAGATTTGCCTTCTTACTGTAAATAAACATGATATATCTACAGGAGATAGGACAGATTCTGGACTGGAAAAAAGCATCAACTTGGAAGTGGTAGAAAGGTAACCAAAGAAGGTAACATTGTCAAGTAACAGACCTCACTAAAACATTTTTATATTGCTTTATTTTAAAATTAAATACTGACTGTTTTCATTGCTGACTGTGATGCATAGTACACTCCATTACATGTGCTTTTTCCTACTGTACATTTTTCCCAAGATATATGGAAAGAAAATTTTATTGTATTTGAAATATGTTTTTTTCTTGATTATTCTAGTTTACATAGTGATATGCATGACAGTATCAGAAAATGTGCAGAGCCTCCCACACCACATCCTGATAATAAATATGAAAATAGTATAACTTTCCTCAGCCGCATTACTTTTTGGGACATTGAGATTAAGATGATGTATACACATTTACTGTACATAGGTGGACTAAGTCTGCAAAGCTAATAAAATTTAGCCATTTAGACCTATGTACTGTTTTGAATAGATGTATTTGCAGAGCATTTTAAGAGAAATCAAAAGCAAGAAACTAGTTTTAATAAATTAGTGCTTCATAAATAGAATGAAACCGGGCAGATTGCAACTGATTTGGAACTCTGATTTGTCTGCCTGTGTGTGCCGTCATGATTTCAGTTTTTTAGAACTTTTATTCTTCAAAACTAGTTACAAGTTGTTTCATAGCATTACTTTGTGCTATTATATATTTGCCAAGTCTTACCCCAAAGGTATTTGCATTTCAGTTCTGAGTGAAATTCATCCTGTACAGTAGGTGATTTGCAAGGTGCTTTGTGATATTTGGTGATAAAAGGTGTTATGTAAATTATCTTTACTACCATATGGCCTCTTCATGTTCCCTGTTCAAATCCACTGGGAGAAATATCTCGGCAACATCAACAGAAGCACATCTGGTCCACACACAGCCCATGACAAAGTATTCTTTTGGTTTGATTAATCCTTCTATGGAAGTTCAAATGTATTGAGCATAAGAAGAAGAAACAAAGCTTCTCAAATGAAAAACCACTCTGCAATGTGTTTGAGAGATGCCAGAAGCTGTTCTCCGTAGAGATGAGCATAACAGACTTGAAATTAGTTTGGTTGGAGTGAAAATCTGTTGTAAGGGCACTGCTTACAAACCATCTGGACTTTCAGGTCAGTAGCTTGCTGAAGAAATGCTCCTGACCCCGTGTATTCAAGTGCAACATGCCAGATTTTACCAAGTTCTCCTTTTCCCCAGTTGCTGTCCACCAGTGTACTGATAGGAGAGTAACTGATGACTGTTGGTGCAGCTATGTTCTGTGTTGCTTTCAGATGAGGGAAACAAGTGGTCTCACCCGTGGGATATGCTGATTGTCATGACTGCAATGCAGGCAGTTTCCTTCAACTGCTTACAGAAAAGCATGCCAAATTTGTGTCAGCGATTCTTTCCATTGCAGCCTCTTGCAATCTGAAAACATTTTCAAAATAAAAATGACAATGCCAGCGAGAGTGAACTTTGACAGCAGTATAATGAAATGTGTGGGAGGGAGCACTCAATCTGGAGGCTTTGAAAGAAAATCCAATTCCACCACCAGTCCTGCAAGATGTGGTATTGGACCAAGGACTTTCAGTACAAGGAGCAAACAAGAGTACAAGCTAATTCATGCATGGTGAGAATAATCCCTTCTGGTGCATGCAATGTTAATACTCCAAGGTTTTCTCCATCTGTTGTCATGTATGCTTAAATTGTAACCTCTTTGTGGCAGGAAGTCACTTTATTGTTCTATTCATTTACTGCGCCTAGCACAGTGAGACACTGTTAGGGGGATATAATCACTACTCTAGTACAAATAACTGTTCTTTGTTGGTTTTTCTTGGAGAAGTCACAGGAATGAAAGAACAATATCATTCCTGGGTGTATAAACTACTTCCTTTTTTAAGTGATTGCAGGTATAAAAGTTATCTTGTTACTTTAATGAAGGTCCAGATTTTTTGCATAATATAACTTGTGGAAATCTACTGGCATCTAAATCTTCTGCAATCTAAACAGCAACAGAGGCGACTTTCTGTCCCAGCAGGAAGAAAAAATCAATAATCATGGTACCCATGGTGAAAGTAGGAAAAGGAAACTGGGCTCCCTGATGGCTCAACTCTGAGGGTACATACCATCAGTGTGATTTCTAACACACAATCTCCCAAAACTGTCATCTCTGCCCAGGCAGATGTTTGCTGCATTCTCCCTAACAGTAAGAAGCTGGACCATATTTCTACAGCCATGTTAGGAGGAACATATCATCTTTGTAATCCTGCTGCAGTAAAGATGGAGCCTCACACAATTGTATTGCTGCTGGTCTGTATTGTTTAAGGTGAAAATTTTGTCAGTCAGATGTATCGATGACTGGAATGAGGAAAGGGGATGATCAGCTTTCCATTGCTTCAAGTGAAAAAAATGGGTAGTTGTTGGTTTTGAAGAAATTCTATGACCTTCTAAATATAAAATTAGAGGATTTAATGACCCTTAGAGGATCTTCTTTGCTAACCATATTAAAATTTATGAAAGATTAAGTGCACAAAAGGAAGATTCTCTCTATATATAGCACCTTCTAGAAGAAAATTTGATCTGACTGGCCTTTTTTTCCCCTAGTGTGCCGAATATTCCCAACAATTAAGTCCAAGCTGTTTTTTGTTTTTTTTTTTTTAGCTTATTAACAGGTCATAGATAAGAAACAGATTAGACTCATGTTTGCATATTTACTTACCCTTTACTGTTCTGTTAACAACTTGCACTTTTGAAGTGAGCAGTGCGTGCTTTCCCAGCAGAGGGAAAGTAGTATGTTGGAAAAGCAGAGGACGGCGGTGGCCATCTTGTTTGCTGCTCTGAGGTAACTTTTCGTTTGCCTGATCTGAGGGGGAGAGTTACATTATTCATTGGGAAAAATGAAGATATGTCTTCACATCTTTTGGGTGATGAACATCTCTTTTAAACATATTTCATAAAATATTCCATGTTGGAAGAGCTTTGATAAAAGCGCTTTTGTAAAGAGAGACTGCTCAAAGGAGTTAGGAAGGCAGCTGGGAAATGGAATTTTCCTCCAGGAAAACATTAAAGTGATTTTTTTTTTTAGGATTTTTTTTCATCCTGAATTAAGATAAAAAGCCAACAGTTTGCTGTCTCTCTTGAGGTAAAAACTGTTTTAGGAGAATCAGCTTGGAAATTTTAGTTCACCTTTAGCTGATTACAGGCAATACAGCTACCTCTTGGGAACAGCTCTATTTCTCAGAATCCATTCAGTTCTCTCATGCAGGTGTTTTAGGTGATAGTGTATTTATTTCATTGTCATTTTGACCAGCTCAAATAGTTAGCCAGCTATGGATGTGGTTATGGATGTGAGTTGAAGATTGCAGTGACTCATTTCACTAAGGAGAATTCAGTTTCACCTTGCTTGAAGTGAGTCACTTCACTAAGGAGAATTCAGTTTCACCTTGCTTGGACCATAAGGAAACACAATAATTTCAGATGACTGCTAAAAAGAAGTCTCTTCTGTACCTGGGGAAAACCAGCACTTTTCATCATGAAGAACCAGCAGACTATTTTACTTCTTAGAGCAAAAGCAAAACAGTGAGTTTCTCTTCAATGTATCCTAGGAAATGTCCTGAATTTTCTCTTTATTGGGTTTCTCTGTGGTGAGAGGTGCTGGTGGGCCGGGCTGTAAGGTGGCCTCAGTGAGGAGAGGCCGGGGCTGCCTGGAGCACAGACGGTTCCAGCAGCCCCTCAGCAGTGCACAGGTGAGGCACTCAGCCAAGCTGGTGGTGTCTCTGTGAAAGCATACATACGAAAGGGCATAAAGGTGCTGAGGAGTGAGGAAAAAACTTGTAAGAAACAGCCAGTGACCCCCAGAGTTTGAGAAGAAAGGGGAGTAGGTGATACTCCAGGCACAGGAGAAGAGATCCGTGATGTGAATGGGATGGATGAGAGCTCCCTAATGCAAGCTAGCAGGTTCCATCCCATGTTAGCAATGAAGTAATGCAGATGTCTTTCTAGAATTTGCTGGTTACAGGCCATGGCAAAAAATATGTAGGGAAGACCGTGCATTTGTCTGAGAGAAATAATAATGCATATTTTTGCCTTAAGATTTTCATATGTGTGTTTGTATTATAGATCTTCTGAAACAAGAAAAAAGAGTAGTTGTTTAGGAGACAGAAAATATACCAGTATTAAAATTCAATTCTCCAACTGGGTCATTCACTTTGGGCTGTAATTCATAAAGCCCTTAACTGGAGTCAGAAAAGATGGAAAACCTGACCACCCCCACAAGGCATTGCAGCAAACTCTCTTCAGGGAGTTTTTCCAGAAGGTGAAATACATTACCAGCTAGGCTACAGATTGCAAAAGCCCAGACACAGCCCCCAGTCTGCAATGTAAAAGCAAATCAGTGCCCTTTGCTTAGAAGTAAGGTAGATTCTTTAGTTACAATTCCTGGTCACTAGGCTAAGTACAGATAGGCCTCAGCATCTTCTTATTCCATTTTCTTTTCCCAAGGCAGTATGATATTTAATTAGCTACTGTTTGTTTCTTTTTATAGTGAAAACAAATATTTGTGATATACATTGTGCAGTACATGTTATGTCTGATGCAGCCTTACAGAGTGTGACCTCAAATGGGTTTTTAAAGTTTGCACAACTGGAAGTTGTTTTTCTGTTGTCTGTATAGCTGGTATTCTCTTGCACAAGCACACACAGAGGTAAGCTGATGGTTTCTTCTGTGCTTAGCATTGCCAGAAAACACAGGGTTATTTTTTTCTGTGTTTTTATGTGTACTTTGCTGCTTTCCTTTAAACAGCTTAACAACTTGCCTGGTACATTAGCTAACTTACACTGGCTGCATCCTGGACAAAAAGAGAATGTCCAGTAATCATCTCAGTGAAATAACTGGAACAGCCAAGCAGCAGTGTTTTTCTGGAGAATATGCTCAGATGCTTAACAGTTATATGGAAGCCATTTGGTGATTATACAGAAGTAACATCTTCTGTAGAATTCCTCACGCTTCTTACCAGATCACTGAAATGTATTCACACTTAAGGCGCACTACTCTTTTCCCCCTTAATGGATTGAGGAAAGAGTTTGTGAGGCTGTAGGAACTGTCCTACAGTATGTAGGACATACTGTATGATGATAGTGAAAGAGAACAGATACAAGATTTGCCAAGATTTTGTTTTAAACTACCTAAGTGAAGAAGGACCATCAGTGGTCTACAGCAAAAATGGGCCAGAGTGAAGACAGATGTGCCTATCTGTGATTTCTAATGCCAGAAGTTTTATTTAGATAACTTAAGTGCTTGGTCAGTATGTAAGATGGCCTTATATGAGATAGACCAGTGGGTTGGAAAAAGGGGGTTTAGACACAGAAAAAACATTAAAGAACATGTGTCTTGAAAACTTGTCTGATTTTTTGCAGATGTGTCTTTTAGTTTGATGAAAGAAGTACTGTCTAGCTATCGCAAGATGTGAAACACCATGCCTGGGAACTGTGTCTGAAGCCTTTGACATATCCCTCAGTTGGCTCCAACTCTGGGCTTTGGGGCAAAAGCTTTGGACCATCGAAGCAGGTAAAAGGAGAGGTGTAACACAAAAAAGTCTTGAAAGCCCCAGAGCTTGCTAGGTAGGAATTTCTACCATTCTGCAGCTTCTGCAAAACTGAACACAGGCTTGTCCCTGAGGGGTCCTTTTTGTGGCCCAAAGGTAGGGCAGAGCTGTGCTCTCGAGATTGTTTCAGGAAGGTTGTTTTGACTTATGGGCTGTTTGGGAGTGGGCAGGGTTTGGCTATCTGCCAAAATATCTGAGCATGTCAAGAAAACTGCTTATGGGCTGAATGGCCCAACCAAACAACTTCAGTGTGGTTGTTCTTTATGATCCAAAACACACCACGCCCCACCATCACCCCCCCAAAAAAAAGAAAACCTTGCCAAGCTTCCTTCTTTTGTGTGAAGTTAGGATATTAAGATCCATGTTGCTGTTCATCTGAATATACCCTGTTTGACATGACAGGGACCGCAGAATCAGGTCCTCATATAAATTATTTAGAATGTAAATTTGTATGAATCAGGGCCTAAATCAATTACACTCACTAGAGATGAAGCAGAATCCTTTTTGTGCTTCAGTGTAGAGGAAAATGTCTCTTTTTTCATTAGACTATAGCACCTACTTGTACCCTTGGCAATTAAATTGAACTTAACCAAACAGATCTCAAGTTTTAATTGTGTGGCTAAAGCATTATTATAATAAGTCATAAAATGGTCCTGAAAACACAGTCGCATGTACCCTGGTACCTGGGGTTTATAAAGGTATATAATCCCTAAATGCCTGAATGGAAATTAGTTTGGGATGGATGGATAAGTAGGGTCGTCCTGTCATAATACACAGTCATAAGAAATTGTTCTCAAAACGTTCTGGATTTAGTCTGCATCTTGTAGTTCATCTTCATCCGCAACCTACCCTTTCTTACCAGGTTTTTGATCAGTCAGGGACATTGTGTAATTCTGTGTCACTTAGCCTGAGGCATTTTCACATGCTTCTGCAGGATAGACCAGTCTGATTGCAACTTGGAAATTCACAATTTAGGCAAATTGTTATATAACTGCAATAAAACGTGTAATCTCCCTTTGCCCAAAGCTGTCACATATGGCTGGATTCTTGGTGAGTGCAAAGCAGTTGAGGGCAGTGAAAATGACACCTCTCTATACCAGCTGAGAAACCAGGCAACAATGTATGCGGAAATAATAAAGCTTGTGCTGTCTGGTTCCTGGTATTTTCTGATATTTTAGTGTGCTATTCTTGCATAGGAGGAACAGCAGAAGGGAGTTTTTGGGNCGCCCTGGTCTTGCCTTTATTGATGCAACGGTGAGCCCTTGTAAATGTTGTTGCCTCAAAGACTCTGGTATGTGCAGACATGCAGTGCTAGTGTTTTCCCTGTNGCAGTATTCAAGGCCAGGCTGGATAGTGCGTTGAGCAACGTGGTCTCGAGTCCTTCCCCATGGCAGGGGTTGGGAACAAGGTGTTCTCTAAGGTCCCTTCCAACCTAAACCAATTTATGATTCTATTATATGCAAGCACAGTTACTTCTGATATCTCTTGTCTGAGTGAGAACAGGATTTGGGTTTTCTATCCGCTTGCATATATAAAAACATATATAATACATATAAATATATATTAAAATAAATCACACATACATGCAGACATACATGTTAAAAACAAATTCTTGCTCCCTGTGGCAGGAAACCAAAGAAAGGTGTAAGAATCCATTTGTTTTTTTTAGATGGATGATAAAGGC